>JARFJB010002009.1:7780000-7962500 GCA_036346205.1 Vesta saturnalis
AGAAAAACTTGTGACTATGATGTATCTTAAATTAAGAAGTGGATGGAAATATTAAATTAAAATTATGCTTGTCGTCGCTCTAAGTTGATATTTTATATTATTCGAAAGCATGACAATTTTAGTAACAAAGAAAAATTTATAAAATCCAGTCGATGAATGTAATGTAATTTGAGAAAAGCCCCATGCTGGCCTTTAAATTGGAAAACAGAATCATTATTCGCACCCTAATGGAAAATAGAAAATTGTATTATTTGTTACATCAAATTTTTCAGATTTAGTTTAATAAATCGTAAAGTTCCTAAATAAAAAATGTAGCTTTTAATACACAAACCACGTTCAACACTGATAAAAATCTGCCGGCTTTCTTAATACGTTTTAACAAACTTTATTTAATATCAGTTTTCTGGACAGACACACTCTACTAATTACAATATATGAAGATCTGCCCTTTGCTATTGAGTTAATTGCTAAACTAGTATTTAATATACTTGCAACAAGGAAGCTGCCCTGCAAATGTCACAAAATATTGATTTAATGAATTCATTATCATTAATGCAGTTAATCCCTAATTAGATTACCTTAAAGGGTTTTATTTTTTTACAAAATTGTAATACTGACCCTTAACGTATTACAATGTGTCGATTAACGTGATAACTAAATTATAGGATTATCGTCCATTTTTATTATTATTGATTATAATTTACTTAAATTAATTTTTGTTTGAATGTTAATTTTTTACTTAATTGGTATAAGTTATTAGAGATATTTATTCAGTGAACTAATTATATGAAAACACAAACTTTCAGGATTATCATTCATAATTAAAATGCTTATCTTTTCGATTGCAATCGTGCATTTATATATGCAATATATAAATATATATTTAATTAAATTGTGAAACAAATTTATGGTAATCATTTTTTAAAAGTATTAACATTTACTAGCGACGATAACGGTAATTGCTATCGAAACACCAATTACAAAAGAATATTTTAAGTTTTTGTCCCTTTTTAACTCTTACATCAACTTTTACAATGTTGAATTCAGAGCAGCTTTTGATTATCAATTAGCTTGTACACAAATCCTTCTTAGACTCAAATGTTGTGTAAAAATTCGATGAAATATTTTGTTCCATTTCCATGTATAGAAATGAAGATTTGGCTCAATTCCGATAAATTCAGGCATAAGTTTCACTAATCAGAGATTTCTGCTGCAGGATGTTCGTGATTGGGACAGTACGGCCCTCTTCAAATCGTGTATCACATACACTTTCGCACGATATAAACAATCCCCATCGCATACTTGTTTCGTTAGATTAAACGTTTCAGTAAGTGATTTACCGAGTTTAAAACAAAACTTCATATTTGCTCATTGTTCAAAATTCATTTTTTCTACTTATGCCAAAAACACACCGCTACTTTATGAACAATATCTCCGCTTCGAATGATGCAAACGTCATTAAAGGTTAACATAACATTAGTGAGGGATTTGCCTTTCGGGAAAATGATTTTGTTTGGAAGTGGCGTCACTAAGAATTATTATTTAAAAAAATAAAAACTGTTTTCTGTGAGACCAACCTTGTACTTCAACAAAATTTAATATTAAACTGTTGCTGACTTTGTGCTGGGAGATTTGCCATTATACATATATAAAAGTAGTTACAATCTCACTTATAATTATGTAATCATTGTTTGAAGGTGGAGAAATGGATTGCTTTTTTATTTAACGTAGGGGGGATAATTGTTGTGAAGCAGTCACTGTACAATTTTACACTTAGCCAAATAGATTCGTATATTTGTTCAATAATAATTACAAACTGTACCAGAAATATCTAATTTTACATGTATATAAAGCATTATTTAGAACTTAATCTTAAATATCATGTAGCCAACGTTTGTACATATAATCATGACTGGCCCTAGACTCGTTTGAAGCTTTAAAATAAAGGAGTCGCAAATTAGTCACATAAATTGTCTTAATTAGTGTTATATTGTCATTTTCATTAATAATACAGGGTCTAACTAATATAATTTATAATTTTTTGCTTAAGTAAATTACTGTGTTGTTTGTCCTTTAGGCACGTCATGTCTGGCATAACTAACCGCACCTAACAGGACTATGCAAAAGTTTTAGTCCATTGTTTAATATTTTGCGTATGAGTAATTACGTAATTAAGTATACAAGTCTTTGAAGGTTAGCATAAAGTATATGTGTGGAAATGTAGTTAATTCATGCAGCGGTTTTTTATGGAAAAATAGAAATTAAATGTTTCTAAAAGTCACTAGCAGAATTTAAAAAAAAACGATATCTGTTATTTGCCGAATTAGGCAAGCCTTCAAAGTTCTAGTGTAAGATATCATGAAAGACTTATAGTACAGGATCTAGAAAATGAATGCCTCTATTTTGTTCTTTTTCTGGTAAAGATTTTATGTTAGGATGTGAATTGTTATTATTAATTACTTAATTAATTGTTGGCATTAGTTAATTTATTTACAAAAAGTGATTTACGTATGGGCAGCCCAATTGCTTTAATTTGTGGATAATTTAGAAACGCAAATTTTTGAATTAAATATTTCTGATTGTATTTTGGTTTCGTTATGTTGATAATATTTTAGCATTTTCGATTTTATTGATGAATAAAGTAAAATGTATACTAGAGATAAACAAAATAAAGTTATTTAATCTTCTAGATTTGAACATTAAAAATTAATACACAGAACAAGCTTGAATTTTCAATACTTAGAAAACTTACGCTAATGATTTCAAACGATTCATGTCACAATAAAACAAACAAATTTGGTGCTCATAAAGATCATTAGTACACATAGCAATGCCATTACCATTAAATTAACAAAGTTATATAACAAATATCAATTATAAAACAAATACCTCAAAGAAAAAGAAATGATTAGATTTCAAATATAATCGACTCTTTAGTAAAAAGCAAGAATACAAATTATCCATCAAAAACGTTTACCCAGTTAACACAGAACCATTAGAAAAGAAATACATTACCTTTTCACATCTTGAGAAAAATTTCAGAACAAGTAGCTGACATACTACAAAACAACGAGAAGTGCGCAGTAGCATGAAAAATTAATACTAATGCTTGTAAATGTTTATGCAATGCCAAAGATCCAACTGACGGTATTTTCCAATTGGGTGTTCATAAATTAAGCTGCACATCCTGTAATTCTGTTTACGTTGGGCAAATACATAGAAACTTCGATATAGATACAAAGAAAGCATTAGATATTATAAATATTAATACAAACCAATCAAATTATGAGAAACATCTACAAGTAAATAATTACCTTGTGACTTCAAGAAACAACACCAAATTTTTATATTTTTTCAAAACATAGACAAATTAAGTGTTTTAGAAGCATTTGGAAATTTATAAATACAAAATAAACAAACCGGATGATCTTATAGACTCGCTGTTAACGGACATTTTACATATAGATTGTAATTTACTTAAAGCTCTGAAAGTTTCGAAACCTACTTCCGATAATATAACTCAATATAAACTATTTATGTACAGTTGTTTATAACTCATAATTGGTCACTACCGATTTCAATAGTGTCATTAGTATGTAAGTTAGCTATAATTTTGTTATAGAAATAAATTTCTGTGATCATTAAGTGGCCTACATAATATTTTTAAGAACCGGATTATTCCTATAAACAGCGTTCTTAATTTATTGCACATCAATTGAACATGTGAACGTGTAACATTGGCGACGCTCTTAAGAAACATGTTTCTAAAAAGAATACTGCACAAGTACAGTTCATTTCGGTGCTTGGTTTCTTTTGTGCACAATTTAAGTTGAAATACTTATCTTTTGGGTATTAAATCGTGTATTTTTTATTTATCTTTTACATAAATTTAAACGTTTCGACAGCAAATATAGTAATTATACTAATGGTAATATCTTTAAGAATTAATTTCACATGTCAAAATAAATTTATGAAATATGTAAGTCTGCTACAAATATAACTGTTCGACAAATATATAAACCCAACTATGGAATCTAATTTTATTTTAGCAAAGAAGAGCTAAATCTTTGATAAATCAAATGTTATTAAACTGCCTTGAAGATATCAAATCAGAAAATCCTCTAAAAGGAAGAAGGCTAGCAATGAGAAATGTGACAATCAAAGAACAAATTTAATCAAGTTGTAGTTGTAGTGCTGTGGTACCTTAACATATTTAATTGATAAAGCATGTATTTAAAGATGTAGCAAAAAACACAGCAATAAACCTAGGCACCAAAAACTGAAATTAAGACATATCATTATGCGTTTTTTTAATTATAAGATGATAAAGCCACTTTAATCTGTGATTTTCCCCTTGACTATTGTAGTTATTCATATCTTAATAAATTCTCGTTGTAAAAAAAAGTAATAATGGTTTCTCTTAACAATAGTCCGTATTATCGTATTTAATGTCATGAATTAAATTATTTAAGCATGCTTAGCTAGCGCACTCTTCATTCGGGCCAGTCTACAAAATCCCGTATGTTCTTTACGCCCAGTACCAAAGCTACGTTTTGTGGATCCAAATTCTAATGTATACTTTTCCACAAGAACAACTTAAATTACACACTCCGAAAGATGACAATGGATTTGAAACATTTTCAAGTGACCTTAAATTTTCTTTAATCTTTCATGTAGGTTTAAAAACAGTGCTAATGCCATGATCAATTAGGACTTTTTCAATACTATCTGTAACAGTGGTTATAAAAGGAAGAAAAGCAGCACCAACATTGAGCACTAGTTTTCCTTTATGGTTATGTCTAGCATGTGGCATTATTCATGGTGGTTTGATAATTTATGAAAGTATCTATCGGTGTGTGTCGGCTTTCGGTAAATCTTAAAAAGTAGAGATTTACTCAATCTAAAGAGCATGTGAGATTTTGCAGATTGGAAAATCAGAAAAATCCGCGTTAGCGGATCATGCTTTAAATAATTGAAATCATGACCGTCAATTGATAATATGGAAATACTCTAAAGGCAAACTCATTACTATGTTTGTTTACAACGTGAAGCTATTGAGATACATAACCTTCCAAATAACTTCAATAGGTATGAACAAAATCTCCGATTGGATAGGTTTTGGCATCTTATAACTAAAGAAAGGCACAATGGTACGTCTTAATTTTAGCTTTTGGCAAGTCTAGGTTTTTTGCTGTTCTTCCGTAGAGCATAAAGTAAATGCTTTACTAATGAAATATGTTAAGTTACCACAGTACAATAACTTAAAAGTTAAAAATGGTATTGAACGTACCAATTTGTTTTAATTCGTATGTTAAGTTTATATATCATTTTAACTTTTAACTTCAATTCTACACGTACATTATAAATTGATTAAATTTTGTTAAACTTGTTCTTGGATTATCACATTTTTCATTGTTAGACATCTGTGTTAGAGGGTATTCTGATTTGTCATCTTCAAGGCAAGATTTCATAGTTGACTTTACATGATTATGAAACTATTATATTTTCAGCAGACCTGTATGCGCGTTTTGTATTTCATAAATCTATTTTGATACAACAATTAATTCTTAAACCTATTGCCATTTAAGGAGGAAGATAGCTGTAGTTGTTATCGAACCATTTAAATTACATAAAAAATCAATATTAATAAAGTTATTTCACACAATGCAAAATATTGTAAATTAACTAAATTTTAACTTTATTCAAGTCATACACTTGAGGTTCCAACATTTATATATGCAAGTAATGTTTACATACAAAAGATTTTACATTTTGTACCAACTTTTACAATAAATATGAACAAATGAACAAATGTAGAAGATTTAAACCCTTTCAAACTAAGTTTCAATGACTCATTGAGATTAAAACCTTCGTAAGCTAATTTATATTAACCCTTTGCCTCCCTGTGTATCATGTATGATACGTAAGCGTTGCGCTTTAGCGCCTGTGTATCATATGTGATACACAATCCTCTTATCCTTATATCTTTGCATTCTGAGAATAAATGACAATTTAGAACATGGTACTGAGGTTGGACGTGTTGGTATGGAGTACGAATCAGTACGGTTGTGTGCTTCAATTATAAGGTTAACACAAATAAAACTGTAGTGTAATAAATTTATTTTCTCATTGGATGTTTTTCATTGAACCAGCTGACGGACAAATTCGGTAGAGACTTGTTGAGCTTGAGCAGGATCAACTTTTTACTAGAGGAAGAACTTACTTTACTGTAACTTTACTGTAACTGTGCGTGTGCGTGTGCGTGTGCGTGTGCGTGTGCGTGTGCGTGTGCGTGTGCGTGTGCGTGTTCGTGTGCGTGTGCGTGTGCGTGTGCTGTGCCTGTGCGTGTGCGTGTGCGTGTGCGTGTGCGTGTGCGTGTGCGTGTGCGTGCATATTACGATAAAAAACTTATTCTTTCATCCAATTGTAATTTATATGCATGTAAACCTGATTTTTGTTTTTTTTTTATATTTACTAAAATATTGTAAAACGATAAACATCCTTCTAAAAAAGTCCAAATAATTTATGCCTCATAAACGTCGCGTAATATCGTCAGATCTTCTCCCTTGTAAATCTTAGCATTAAATAACGAATTTCACTCAACGATCTTAGTTTAAATCTCAGGAAATTGCTACATTTATTCCACACTATACAAAAATTCAATTACGAGTTACTAAGGTAGAAGCTGAAGATTAAAAATGCGTGTGCAATCAAAACGTATTTAGAATGTACTGCCAAATGTTTATATGTAGTAGAGGTTTAAAAGTAATGGATTAAGCACCACATTTAGAGCTTAACGTTATCTCCATTATTGACCTCACCACGACACAAAACTAAACTGATTAAGTACGCATTTTTTCTGCACATGTCATTGAACATAACGTAACGTTATCTGTAATTCTAGGCTAAAGGAGACGATGTTCTGTACAGAATAAAATAAGCTTAAAAAAATAAAACCTTATCCAATGTCATCAAATTTTGTGAGCGTTTGTTCAATTAACAGAACAACCAACCATTAAAGGTTGATTAAATTTTGATTATGGCTATATAATTTAATTATGAAGACATGATGTTTAATAATTAAATTTCCGCTTTAAAATTTTATATTTTGCAAAGTTTTATCACGTAGTTTTATTAAGAATACCATCTATCTAGATCAACTCCTAATCAAGATGTTCTAAATTATGCTATTTGTAAAGTGTAGAACAAATTATTCCTGATAAAATAATAACAGCCATGTCAAATTATTTAAGTTGAATCGTTATTAAACATAGAAGTTAGAATTGATTCTAACTGTAACCCCCATTCTTATTATTTTAGGTACAGTAACCTTAAAATGAACTACAAACCAAATAATTATGTTACAAGCTAAGATTTCCCAGTAAATAAAAAAAAATGCTCTTAATCCTCTCATTCTGGGTTTCTTTTTTTTTATTAGCAGCATCAAACCCGTAAACGAAATCAGATTACATTTGCTTAGAGAAAATTACTTCTATCAAATACAACCTTATTTCCTGTACTTGACACCAAAATGAGAGTCGAACATTTAAGTAAAATGCAAATGAACAATTTTAAATGATAGTGCTAAAATTGGTCAAAAATTAACAAAACGCCACAACAGTCCACGCTCGTGATCGTTTTATAGAAGAAATAAGATAAGTAAATTTACTTTATATTCACAAACGTACCAAATAAAATGTTTTATTTCACTTTATTTAGTTAAAAGTAACCATACTGTAGATAATGATTATGCGAGCAGATAATAAAAATAAGCTTTATTGTTTTAAAAGGTTAGAAACCTCGTAAGAATATACAATCCTAAAAATTATTCTGGTCCTAGTTTTGGAACATATAACAAAAAAGCAAATAATTCTAATCATTAAATTTAATGCTAACTTACTCCTTAGTATTGTAATTTTTGTAATATAAATTACTTTGTATAGCTAATTAAGTCTAATATAAAAAATACAAGAGACACTAATTTATATCGTGACTTAATTTATACAACTAAAGTTAGAACTGTATAGTGCTAATAAACTAACCCTAGTTCTCATGCATTTATTCAAATGTTGTCATTTTATTTTCCGTTACGTTTCCCTTGTTTATTATTTTAATAATTCGTTTTTTATATATTATTTTAGAAAGTAAACTCCATTGAATATTCACTGTCAGTGTTATATTTTAATATGTATAATTTTACTATCAATTTATTGAATCTTGTAAATTAGTATTAGGAGAATGGTCGTTTCGCAAGAACACAGTACATTAGGGTTGCTGAATGTTTACAATAATTTGATGAACACTCATTTTACAGTGATTTAATCTACAAATTTAAATTCATTTCGCTAGATGACCATCCTAGTAGTAAATATGAAAGTGGAACATCTTGAAAGACCCACTCTAGCACTTAGTGTAAATTTGAGAGAAACTATTGAAGCTTCTCTTGACACTTCAACTGTAGTGTGTTCTAATAATATATTTGGCAATCCGAACGATTGTTCGGAAATGAATTATTACGAAACATGTCACCATGTGATAAATGTTAGCACACGTATGTGAACAAATCCAAATTTTAAAATCGAAATGGATTAATTAAAGTTCAATTTAATGATTTGACGTTTGAGAGCCTCTGGTTTAATAAAAAAAGAATGCACTGAATTACTAACGTAGCATAATTAAAATTTACCAACCATTTTACGTATGTGGAGATTGAGGGTTTACATTCTCTATGATGATCTTTAGATAAACACCCGGTGTTTGTTTAATGGCACGCGAGAGTAAATTTTAGTTACACTGTTAGAGAAATTTAACCTAAGTAAGTCGTTGCATATTCCATTTATTACTGATTTTCCAGTAGTTTTTATAGATTTTGAAGCAGATTATGTAATTACGAATGCTGAGGCTGAGGAAAAGATGAAGATATTTAGGGTAGAGGAGAGGGTTGAATCGGACCACCAACCCCTGGAAATGACAATGGAAGGGGAGAAAGAGAAGAGTGCAGAGAAGAAGAGGAATATATAATTAAGAAGATCTGGACAGAAGAGATTATAAAGAGATACAAAATAATCGGAAAAATAAGATGGGAAAGTAATGGAGTGCAAGAAAGTGTGGAAGAAATGAGAGAGATAATGGAGGAAGCAACGGAAAAGTTTAGAAGATGGAAGGGAGAGAAAATGGGGTGGAAAATATGCTGCGATAGAGAATGTAAGGAGGCCAAGAGGAAGGCAAGAAGAGCACTAAGACGGTGGAGAACGGGGAAAGCGGAAAAAGAAGAATATAAAGAAGCAGTAAAGATATACTAGAAAACATGGAAGAAAGCAAAAAGAAATAGGAAGAGCAGATTAAGGAGATAAAAATAGAAGACGTATGGAAATTTTTAAAGAAAGAGAAGCGGAGAAGAAGGATACAAGCTGGAGTACAAATAAAAGAATGGGAGAGGTATTTCAGAGACGCGCTGGAGGGAGAGCAAATACAGGCCGGAGAAGGAAAATAAAGTAACAAAAGACACGAGATAGGGGAAAAAGAAGAAGGAATAAAAGAAGAGGAACTAAGAGAGGCAATAAAGGCAGGGTGAGGAGTGGATATACGGAGGAGAAAAGGTGAGAAAAAGGATGACGGAAATAATAAACAAAATATGGAGAGGAGAACGATTCCCGGAGAGGTGGAGGAAAGGAAATATTTGCCCAGTGTACACAAAAGGAGACAAGAATCGGATGACAAATTACAGGGGAATTACATTGCTAAACACTGCCTACAAAATATGCGCGAACGTTCTGGAAGAAAGGTTAAAGAAGGATGTGGAGGAAAAGAAGCTGTTACCAGATGGACAGGTAGGATTCAGGAAAGGAAGGACAACGACGGAAAACGTATACATATCGAAGCGCATGGCAAAGAAGGAATTAGGAAATAAAAGATGTAAAATGGTAGCGGTATTCGTAGACATAACAGCGGTATTCGATAGGGTGAACAGGCAAAAGTTGCGGGAGTTCATGAGAAAAAAAAAGATAAGCGAAAGGATAATAGAAAGGATGGAAGAAATATATGAAGAAACGAGGAACAGGATGAGAGTAAATGGTGAACTGAGTGAAGGATTTGCAATGAGGAAGGGATTGAGACAAGGATACTCACTGAGCTGTATATACTGGAGACCTGGAGGAGATATTAAGGGGATAACAAGAGGGAGGCCTGGTGGTGGGGAAGGTGAAGTTGTGGACGCTAGCATACGCGGATGATATAGTATTATTAGCAAGGGAGGGAAAAGAACTAAAGGAAATATTAAAAACGTTGGAGGGATATTTGAAAAGTAACGATCTGGAAGTCAATGGGAGGAAAACTAAGGTAATTATATGGAGAAAAGGGGGCTGAAAAAGGAAAAAGGAGGAATGGAAAGGGAAGGATGAGAAGATACAGCAAGTAAAGGAATTCACTTACCTGAGATACACTATGAGATAGGGCAATAAAGATGGGGACCATATAAAAGAGCGACTGAGAAAAGGGAATAAGCTAATAGGGCCAGTGTATAGCGTAGGGGAAAGACTGTTAGGAGTGGACATAAGGAAAAGAAAATTATCATTTGAAAAACTGATAAAAAGTGTGGTACTGCACGGGGCGGAAGTGTGGGGGTGGAAAGAATACAAAGAGATATAGGGACTGCAAGAAAAATACTGGAGGTGGATACTGGGAGTGGAAAGAGAAACACCAGGATACATCATTAGAGAGGAGGAACAAGTAGAGAAAATAAGGGTGGATGCGGGAAATAGAGCAGTATGGTATGAGGACGAAATGAGTAGAAGAACGGAGTTTAAAATTCTACAAGAATGCTGGAAAGAAATAAGAGAAGGAAGAATAGAATATGGACAAGAAGCCAGGAAAGAGTATTACGAAAGAAACGGATATGCAAAAGAAGAAGTAGAAAGACTAAGAAGAGAAGGAGTGAACGTGAGAGAGGACATAATTAGAAGGGCTAGAGATGTGTAAAAGCAGGAAAGATGGTCGAAGGTAAAAGAAGGAGTATACAATGTAAACTATAGGAACATTAAGGGAGAAGGGATACCGAGATATTTGATTGGGGACGGGAGGAGGGAAAGAATGAAAATGATAGCGAGATTTATTTGTGGAAAGGAAGAGAGGGGAAACAGGTACTGGAGAAGGGACGAAGAGAGAAAATGTACGCTGTGCGGAGAAGAGATAAAGTCGATTAAGCACATGTTGCAAGAATGCAGGGAATTAAAGAAGGAGGAAAGAACGGTGTAACAGATACTAGAAGAAGGACGAAGGGGAGCGGAGTGGATGCAAGAAACATGGAACAGAAGAAGACAGTTAATAGGAGAAGAGAAAAGAGAGAAGAAGTTAGTTTAAGTGAAGCAAAGACAGGAGAGACTGTAAAGAGTGTAAATAGAGAAGGCAAATGTAAATAGTAAAACGCAAGCACTTATCAAAATTTCTGTAAATTAATCAAGTAAAGTATATTAGTAGACTACATCGTAGACAATATTACCAAATTACCTTTGGCAACTTAATTTATACTTTAAGTTAAAACCACACGGTATCTGTATTAATGGATGCGTAGATGGGCTTTAAGAGCATATAATTTGGCTTAAGATTTAATCAACTGCAAGTGAGCCAAATGTATGTTAAATCAAGTTACAGAAATCAAGAAAAAATGTTGCTTCTGTACCTTCTACAGATGGGTATTATATACCACATTTTCCCCTAAATATGACCATACAATAAATATAGTTATACTCAATTCAACTCTGGTGATTTTCAGTATTATTATATCTGGATCACATGGCAAATAAACTTTAAATTAAATAAAATGACTGCATCAAATTTTAAGTTATGTGCTCATCATCTAAGAATTAGAAATTTCTTTTCTCTAAAAACAGACCTTTTGTTTTACTGTATTTAATCTAGTGTATAGTTACAACATATTTATGTAGATGTTGTTAATACTTTGGGTTTTTGTCTAATATTAAGACCATTTCTAAAATTGTTGTTGTTTCCAGTCATACATAATTCACTAAATTAGATGACTGATGTCTTGGCAACAATAAACTGTTTAAAGGTTCCTCCACTAGCGTACATATATACAGTATACCTGCGGGTAGGGTTGCTAATCCTAGTAAATCTACTTATTTGTAAATTTTCGAGACAACGCTACCATTGTGTACAGATGATAAATTTATAACGAAACGAAACGAGGTTTAACATGTTAAAAAAAGTATGTTGAATGTACAGTTCCAGAGCGCAATTAACTCCTGGCGACATATTTACGGAAATTTCAGACCCTAAATAAATGCCTTGCGGTGGGAAGGCGTAAGTACCACAAAGACGCAGTCCCTTAAGACGTTATTGTCGTTAGTAACATTCCATTAAATAATTTCTAACGTAAGTTTAGTACAAAATAAAGTATATGCGAGTGTTAAAAAACATTGATCGAGTTAACACGTTAATAACTTTCAAGTGCATACGCTCCTTATTAATTGTGGTTTGCACTCGATCTGGTAAGAGTATTACTAAGAAGTTTCAAGGGTTAAACTGTAATTTTGACGAATCTGATGTATTGTATCTATTATATAATGTGGATGCCATGTTGTCATGTACTTAAATACTCTGATATCTTCTTCATTTAACAGAAACTTTACCGTATCACTTGTTGCAGACTCCTTTTTTTGAATATTGAAGACCAAAACAATGTAGAAAAGAGCATCTTGGAATTGGTACCTGTTAAAAATGTAGCGGTTATTTGTTCGGTCTTGTTGCTATTATAATATAATAATGCAAAAAGCAATATTGAAATGTATGAATGCATACATTTATGATGATTACACATAGCGTACATGTCCTTTATTCCAGCAAAAATGACGTAGCACACCGAATAACGACTTGGAAACATTCTTAATAAATTGTAAAACATATTGTAACTCATACCACATGAAAGTACTGTTATACTATTTGAAATAAATATCTTCACAAAGTAAGATTGTAATAAGGTAATGCCCTCCTTCCTATTACGAGTGAAGTAACATGTTTAACGGTTAATATTGACCGCTCACTAAGATTTAAATGTCAATGTCGGGTCGTCAAAGCGAAAGGGCGTGTTTAAGGTGGCTTCGGTTTCTACCTTCGGTTAGTGAAACATGTGCGAGAAGAAAATGACAATTTACAAATCAATAAAGTATTATATGGTAAGGGTGAGTTTTTCTAAAAATTTACCATCACCATTACCATCACCATTACCATTACCATTACCATCACCATTACCATTACCATCACGATTACCATCACCATTACCATCACCACTACCATCACTATTACCAACATCATTACAATCACCATTACCATCATCATTACCATCACTATTACCATCACCATTACTATCACCGTTACCATCACCATTACCATCACGATTACCATCACCGTTATCATCACCATTACCATAACCATTACCATCACCATTACCATCATCATTACCGTCACAATTACCATCATATTACCATCACTTCATTACCATCACTCATTACCATCACCATTACCATCACCATTACCATCACCATTACCATCATTCATTACCATCACCATTACATTCATCATCTATCTACCATCACCATTTTACCATCATCATTACATCACCATTACCATCACCATTACCATCACCATCATATCATTCCATCACATCTATCACCTTACCATCTACATTACCATCACATTACCATCACCATTAAATCATTAATCATAAATACCATTTCATCATTCACATCATTACCATCACCATTACCATCACCATTATCATCATCATTACCATCACCATTACCATCATTACCATCTATTACCATCTCATTACATCACCTTACCATCCATTACCATCACCATTACCATATCCATCACCATTACCATCACCATTACCATCACCATTACCATCATACCATTACCATTCACTCATTACCATCACTTCATTACCATTACCATCACCATTACCATCACCATTTTACCTATCACCATATCTACCATCATTCATTACTTTCATCATCATTACCATCACCATTACCATCTTAATCATTACCATCACTTACATCACATACCATCACCTATATACCATCACCATTACCATCACCATTTACCATCTACATTACCATTCATCCATTACCATCACCATTACCATAACCATTACCATCACCATTACCATCATACTCATTAACATCACCATTACCATCACCATTACCATCACCATTACCATCACCATTACCATCTACCATTACCTATCATTTATATCCATTCACTCATCATACCATCATTACTCATCACCATTACCATCACCATTACCTATCATCATTACCATCACCATTACCATCACCATTACATCACCATTACCATCACCATTACCATCATCCATTCCATCACTATTACCATCTACCATCACTATCACCATTACCATCACCATTACCATCACCATTACCATCACCTTACATCACATTACCATCATTACACACCATTACCATCACCAATACCATCACCATTACCATCACCATTACCATCACCATTACCATCACCTTACCATCACCATTACCATCACCATTACCATCACCTTACCATCACCATTACCATCACCATTACCATCACCATTACCATCACCTTACCATACCATTACTCACATTACCATCACCATTACCATCACCATTACCATCACCATTACCATCACCATTACCATCACCATTACCATCACCATTACCATCACCATTACCATCACCATTACCATCACCATTACCATCACCATTACCATCACCATTACAATCACCATTTCCATCACATTACCATCACCATCACATCACCGTTACCATCACCATTACCATCACATTACCATCACCTTACATCACCATTACCATACCATTACCATCACCATACCATCACCATTACCATCACCATTACCATCACCATTACCATCACCTTACCATCACCATTACCATCACCATTACCATCACCATTACCATCACCATTACCATCACATTACCATCACCATTACCATCACCATACCATCACCATTACCATCACTTACCATCTACCATCACATTACCATCACCATTACCATCACCATTACCATCACCATTACCATCACCATTACCATCACCATTACCATCACCATTACCATCACCATTACCATCACCATTACCATCACCATTACCATCACCATTACCATCACATTACCATACCTATCACATCACTTACCATCACCATTACCATCACCATTACCATCACCTTATTCACCATCTACCATTACCATCACCATTACCATCACCATTACATCACCATTACCATCACCATTACCATCACCATTACCATCACCATACCATCACTTACCATCACATTACCATCACATTACCATCACATTACCATCACCATTACCATCACCATTACCATCACCATTACCATCTACCATTACCATCACCATTACCATACATTACCATCACCATTTCCATCACATTACCATCACCACTACTATTACCATTACCATTACTATTACCATCACCATATACATCACCATTACCATCACCATTACCATCACCATTACCATCACAATTACCATCACCATTACCATCACATTACCATTACCATTATTCATCAACATTACCATCACCATTACCATCACCATTACCATCACCATTACCATCTACCATTACCATCACCATTACCATCACCATTACATCACATACATCACCATTACCATCTACAATTACCATCACCATTACCATCACCATTACCATCACCATTACCATCACCATTACCATCACCATTACCATCACCATTACCATCACCATTACCATCACCATTACCATCACCATTACCATCACCATTACCATCACCATTACCATCAGCATTACCATCACCATTACAGTCACCATTACCGTCACCATTACCATCACCATTACCATTACTATCACCATTACCATCGCCATTACTATCACCACTACCATCTCCAACACCATCACCATTCCCATCACAATTACCATCACAATCGCAATCATCATCAACACCGCCATCGCAATCGCCACATCCATCACCATCTACATCACTATCGCCATTGATATCGCGATCGATGTCGCCATCGCTATCAGCATCGCTATCGCCATCGTCACCAGTATAACCAATACCGCCGTCAGCATCGCTGTTCCTATCGGTCTACCTATCGTTGTCGGTATCGCTATCGGTATCGCCACCGCTATCGACATCGCAATCATCATCACCGTCGACATCGCTACCACTATCGACATCGCTATCGCTATCGTTGTCGCTATCACCGTTGCTATCACCGCAGCTATCGCTGTCGCAGTCGCTGTAGCTATAGCTATCCCTACGTTCGTTGCTATCGCCATCACCATCGCCATCGCTATAGCCATCACCAACGCTATTGTACCGCAGTCGCTATCACAGTCACTATCTCTACCACTGTTACTATAACTATCATTGTCGCTATCACAGCCACTATCACTGTCATTATCACTACCACTACCGCTATCGCTATCGCTATCACTATCACATCACTATCATTATTACCATCACATCACCTATCACTATCACCATCACCTATCACCATCACCATCACCATCACTATCACCATCACCATCACCATCACATCACCATCACTCATCACTATCACTATCACCATCACCATCACCATCACATCACTATCACCTATAACCTATCACCTATCACTATAACTATGTCACCACTATCACCATCACCATCACATCACTATCACCATCACTATCACCATCACATCACCATCACCATCACCATCACCATCACTATCACATAACCATCTCATCACTATCACATCACATCACTATCACATCACTATCACTATCACCAGCACCATCACTATCACCATCACCATCACCATCACATCACCATCACCATCACCATCACTATCACCTATCACGTCACCATCACTATCACTATCACTATCACTATCACTATCACTATCACTATCACATCGCTATCACTATCACTATCACTATCACTGTCACTATCTCTATCACCATCACCATCACCATCACCATCACCAGCACCATCGCCATCACTATAACTATCTCTATCACTATCACTGTGATCGTCATTGTCGCTACCACTATCATTATCACTGGCCCTATTATTGGCACTGCCACTGTCATTATCACTGTCACTATCACCGTCACTGTCGCTGTCATTACCACTGTGATTATCATTGTCACTATCACTTATAAACCAAAACCTTCTGTTATTAATGTCACTTGCACTTAAACTCAGAAAAGTGAATTCTTCAGTTTTGTTTTTGTTTTGTTCCGCAGTGGTTCATCAGTTCGTGTACATTAGATTTTAGAAGCTGCACCCTTTGTACAATTCTATTTCACTAAATGATGTTCTGTGTGCGATTTTGTTATATTATATATTACTCTGCAGAAGACTTATGTAGGTTGTAAATCAGATTCCGCATGGTGTTTTTTTTAATATTTTTAATAATATTTCATGTACGCTAAGATGAGTAACGTTCAGGGAAAAAAAGTTTCAACTCTGTAATACTTACCAGTTTTGGTTGAAAAAATTAAATCCACATAGTTTTGTATTCTTGGTGTTCAGCCTCTGAGCATGGACTTTTTTTTAATGCGTATGTGGAGATTGAGGATGATAAAGCTATGCTGTAGCAGTCTGTATTTAAGAATAACATTGGTCTCAGTCAGTTCTCATTTATTTTGAATTTATGTCTAGTAATTTTTAATAGGTTTGCCAAACTTCAGAGAAGTGGTTACTTCAATGTGGGGTTACAGTCAATATCTGAAACCAAACTTTCCACAAGAAAATATTCAGACAAAGGCTATACGAAGTCAATCACACCCATCCTCATGTATCTATATCGAGAATCCATCATTGTGGTTGAAGGACGTAGTAAACCTCAAACAAGCCAACCTAACGCTTGGAAGAAGAGAATAAATACATGACTTCTTATCCCATTGTTAAAATAGACTGTCTGTTTCAATTACGGTTTAATTTTCTTTTCTGAATTACTCAATTGTCTGTTTGTTCACCTATGATCATGCGTTACCTGCTTCTGAGTATTTTACAAACCTTTGCTCAATCACCACTAAACCTGGTCCAGCTCACGTGGTGACCAAAATACGATATCATGAAAATCCTTATGATGCTAGATCGAAATTCGTACCTAGACCGGTGATGAAGGGTAGTTTAGAGTACCGCAATTCTTTAGACGGCCAGATTTTGGAACCACGCGCTTAAGCAAAACGTACACCACAACTACACCAAAAACGTTTACATCCTGTTCGTAGGGCTTGACATAGCTTGCTATGCTATTGATCACCCGAATGTGCAAGAATAAAAGAAAACCCTTTTCCTTGGAAGTAAAATACCTTAAGCTAATCTGGACTAAATGAACAAACCCTATTATTCAATTTTAAATTAAAAAATAAATATAGCCGGAAACCGACTCAGCCGTTGACGTAATGTAGATAGATGGAAGAATTGTCGGAGCATTGCGCTACTCTCAGAATCTAAGTATAAATGTCTACCCAAAACGAAGAGTTTTTAAAATAGTGGTTATGGTAATGGTATAAATTTTAAATAATATCATAAAGAAATCAGTGTAAAATGTATGTGAGTGTAAAATGTTGGAATTTCATCGAAAGCCTGCTTTCTATTCTTAATACCATTTAACAAAACTTCGTCACGTCCTTCCGGTAAAAAGTCGCTTTTTAATTTAGAAATAAGTTGGTCCCACGTATGAATTAAGGGCCTAACAGCTCTGAACCATATTAAACCTTTCCCTGGAAATAAATCAATACCAGATAAAAGAATCTCCTCACATCTTTGAATAAATGTAAAAACTTCTTTTTCACTACCATTAAATTTTAGATTTAATTTATAAACAGGAATAGAACTTTTAGAAATTTGTAAATTTTGAATGAATTTGGAAAAATCTTCAGCTGAAGTATTAACATTGTCATTATGTGACATAGAAATATTAGAAGTGTCTAAATAGGGTAACTCATTATTCAATTCAATATTTTCTAATATATTCAATTAATTCTATGGATTCGTTACATAAAGTTAACAATTGATCGTGTAAATACAAAAATTCATTATCAAAAGTGGTGTAATTCAAACGTTTCAAAATATGCAATAAACGAGTATGAAGCCCAAGGTATTCTCCTCTCGAAGGCTTATGTTTAAACAAATTAATCAAAGATTGAATGTTATGAAGTTTTTCTTTTAATAATTCCATTTCCAAGGTTTGGTTTATTTCAACTTTCTTGTACGAATCAAATAAATTTGGATCAATCCTTTCTAAATTTAATTTACGTCTTAATAATTTACGTTTCTCATCAACAGTTAACTTTTCCGCTTCATTAACATTTCTAAAATTTAACTCTACTAATAACTCATCACTACGTAGAACATCTACTAAATAACTCAAATTTGACATGGTAAAAAAATAATATCTAAACACAAACAATAAAATTTCACTAATCGTAAACACAATAAAAATATCAAATCGTAATAATAAATTGTTACAATACCTTTAAAATGGTCAACTCTAACGCCAGTATAAGTAGTGGTTATGGTAATGGTGTAAATTTTAACTAATATCATAAAGAAATCAGTGTAAAATGTATGTGAGTGTAAAATGTTCTCTAAACACATCGTTAAACTAACTCGAGATACAAACCATTCACCAAAAATAATGCCTTTGACTCAGTCGGTTGATTAACCTAGGGTGGTTCAATCTTTTGATTTGCTTAATAACCACAATTTAGGCTTGATTACTTCCACTGAACATAAATAATAAAAATGCAATGTAACACTAATAAAAAAGATCTCGGACGTCAAGTTATTTTTTTTATGCTCGGAATAACTAAACCGAGGTTGTTTACAATAAAAATTCTATCAAAATGTAAAAAATAAAAAAAAATACAGACTATGTTTATTAACAGTTAAAATGATATGGTTAAACAAAATATATCCTAAAAGTAGCCTTAAATTACTAAAAAATCATTAAACATTAAATACCTGTTAGAAAATATAATACATCTTCTTGAGAACCCTGGTATTATAAAAAATAATGCAGAAATGCAAAGCAAGATGACATAATCCTTGTGTCAATGTTGTACAATATATTGCAATAACAATGATTTTATGTTGTCAACCACACCCATAAAATGGAATTTTCCTTCTTATGAATTTATCTTCATGAAATTGAATAATCTATTTAATGCATTCTCTTGAAATTTTCAATAAAAAATTGCAATCATAAAATGAAAGCGTAAACAGTAAAATTAAATGCGTACTTAAATTGTAATAAAAGTGTAAATCAAAGTAAAAATAAAAGAAAATAAAAGTGCCATCAAATCAATGGTACTTTCACAAAATTTAGGTGGAAACCCAAAAAATGCTTCCTACCAACACAACATTCGTCAGGAAGTGAAAAAAAATGGATGCTTTGAAATTAGATGATGATGTAGCCGTGCGCGAAAAATTTGCGCAAAGAATTAAGTCAACGATGACGCGTTGCGCGAACGTAAAAATAATTTAAAGAGGGAGTATAAACCATTAAGAAGTATATACACTTAAGTTACACCAAAATGCAAATTAAGTTGCCTACCTCATAGCTACATTAATAAATAAATTTGTCTTATATTTACAACTGGATGAATGAAAGACCTAAATTACGGTATATTTTAATACAACTCAAAATGGGTTGTTACAACTTAAAGAGGCAAAAACTATTGTAGAAAAACTACCTAAGGAATTTAATTTTTATGCCTTTATTTTTAATCGTACAAGTTTGTACTAACCTTTTTACGGTATTTCACTCGATTCTGTTGCTACCTAACCTCCAACGCTATATGTGCAATAAAAAATTATGTTTCCTATTATTATATGAACATTTGTAACGGTGAAATTATTAATTTGAAATCACAGTAACAAAGCCAACTTGCTGATATAAAATATAAAGTGGTCCTTACACTGGGCATTATGTAAGGATATCAAACAAATAAGACCTTACAGTGTAGCTATTCTTCAATGGCTCTTTTTAAAATTTGAAACGTACACTACATATATACAATTGGATCGTTCATTAATTTATTTTCATATTTAAATACTTTTAACCACACTATACCTATTAGCTGAGGATTGGTGTTTAAAACCTGAATTGTGGTCTCTCCCGTATACAACTTCTGGATCTTAAACATAATGTCGCTGGTCTAGGCATTTTCTCCTTTGTAATCAAACCCTGTCGTCGTGTAAGTCGGTAATTATCGGCTACTATAAATCCACATTGATACGTATCAGTATTCCAAACTTGGACTCGGGCAAACCAATTCTGTAATATTAAACTGGCTTTGTTTGTATAGTATAGGGTGTGCAAATTACACAGAAAGTCACCCATTGGAACTATTAAAAAACATTTTTCTATTGAAATCGGTTTAATAATTCTTTGATTTATAACTAGATTAGTTGATAATGCGGATGGCAAGTGTTTGACCACCGGTTGATATTCTGAACATGTTAATGGACAGTAATTATCATTGCATTCCGATATATTCATAAACGTAGTATAAGTTTATGCTACTAGAAAAGTATACACGCACACACATTTTCAAAAACCACTTATTAGTGTTTAAGCGACCTTAAAACTAATATTTTCCATGTGTGTTCATTTTTGAATTTTGGACCAAACACAATAACTTCACTTACCCCACATTTGAATCGAAGACTGAAATGCCCATCTGGAACATTTTTAAACAGCTTGCATGAAGTACAGAATAAAAGGACTGCACCTAGTTTCTGTCGCTTCAAATAACTCTATAATAGGATCAGTTATTATTAAGGTCAACGAAGAAAGTTTAGGTCGAAATGTTTCTCGACTAGGCTGACTCGAGATTCTTTTTGTGGACCCTGTGAAAAGGTAAATAAGAACACATAAACAGTACTGATAATTATAACCTTCAGAATTAATTTGGTTATCTTAAAGATCTGCTTAATCAAATGTTCTTAAAATATAATATAATTAACATAAACTTTGTACGAAAAAGGCATTACGATTAAAATATTTGCAGGAACGTTGGCGCCTAAAGAAGTTAAGGTTTAGTTTACTTATAAATGTTTATGGAGCACTCAATTCTACATATTGCAAAGCCGCAGAATTTTAGATAAGTACGAGGGGAGATTTTTAAGTTATCTACCTAGCTATCAAGGAAAACAAATATATTAAAACAAAAAGTTTATCTTTCTACATAACTTCCTCTCACATTAACACATTTAGTCCAACGTGTCTCCAGTTGTCCTATACCTTCAGAAAAAATTCATTTGTTTGGTCCTCGAAGTAATCCTGTACCTCTTGTTGAAGAGCTTCATCCGACTCAAATTTTTTACCCCGTAAATGTTTTTTTAAATGTCTGAATAAAAAAAAGTCGCATGGTGCTAAATCCGGGCTGTACGGAGGGTGGGCAAGCTCTACAAATCCGCACTCATTCAAAATACCCTGCACGATGCGCGCCTTGTGAACGCTGCAGTTGTCATGAAGCAGCAATGTCTTTTCACGGTCCGACTTCGGCCGTTTTCGTAAGAGAGCCGTTTTTAATTTCTTAATTGTGTTTCCATAAGCTTCAGCGTTTATTGTACGCCCTCTTTCCATGTATTCCACTAACAAAACACTCTCAGAATCCCAGAAAATAGTTGACATCAACTTTTTTCGAAAATTGTGTCTTTGCTTCCTTCGGCGGTGGGGAGCTTTTGTGAACCCACTGAATCGATTCCTGTTTGCTAGGGGGGTCCCAGTGATAGACCCACGTTTCGTCACCAGTAACAATTTTATTCAAAAGTCACGGTCTTGCGCCAAAGCCGCCATCCCTAAGTCATGCAAAATTTTTAATGCAGTTGTTTCCGATATGTTGAGTTCTTTGGCAACCTCGGAAACCTTTGTTCGTCGATCTTGCAGCACCAATTGCTCAACCTTGTGAACAATTTCCCCCGTTCTCACTTCCACTGGCCGGCCAGTTCTTGGATCGTCTTCTATTGAACATTGAAAATAAGAGCTTGTGAAAGAAGATTCTACATTTGTGATCGAAAAAGTGAGGTATGTACTCTGAACAAATGATGTGATCACGCATTGTAGTTACGAGGGGAGTTTGGGGTTTCAGATACGTGCGACAGGTGAGCGCAATAAGGCTGAGAGAGAGAATCTTGCTTCTATTGATTGTGGTGTCACGGAATTATGTATAGAGGGAATCAAAGTGGATTAGGATTACAAAATTGAGATGGCTAGATATGCATTCTAAGAAGTCACCGGAAATTGTTTCGAAACCACGTGGGTCATAGTGGGAAGAATATAAGTGTGCTAGTCTGTAGGTGGAGGAGGTAATTGAAAAAATTAAATATGTATTTGTCTGTTTTCCGGTATTGGGATGAATAGGATCAATGTGTTATGGTTTAGGAATATTGCGAAATCAATATTTGCAGGACGTAAAGGGGGGTAGGTGGGTTGCATTGTGTGTGATGATGGTGACGTAGAAGGTGCTGGTAGTTGCGTTCTTCGTGTAACAACCGTAATGGTGGTGCGATGACGGTCGTGCTTAACCATCACGGTTGGTGTTAGTATTGTTCACGGAAACTTGTGAAATGTGAGATAATATTGTCGACGGGTTTCCCCCGAGGTGCAGATTCACCCCCCAAGGGAATACAGTTTGTAGATCAGAGACCGAATAGAAATGGAGCAAAATAAGTGTTAAGATGAAAGAAAAAAAATTAATAAAACGTTCTTATTAAACAGCAGGTGATAGCCAAACGTCGACCTTCCTTCTTGGTTGGAGGTGTACTGAGTGTCGTATTCTCTATACTTCTATATGGTTATCGTTTCTTCTTCGGTGTCCTAACTCTGGTAGGAATCCTCTATGTCGCCCTTTAGTTTTCTTCTACCCTGTACTCTTGTTCTATACTGCGGCTCCACGGTCCGAAGTAGAGATGATTGCTTCATTTTTGAAGCAGCCGACGTGTCGGTGTAGCCCGTGTGTGGTTACTGTCGAGTTCTTAATTTATTTGTATTTTTATTTGAGCAATTACGCACGAATGTTTTTTAAATGGTTAACACGGTGGTTGCAGATCCGAGTTCAGATAAGTAGTCGTTATTGCAAGACTATGTTGTTTAACTAAATATGGTTGGAAGAGGTCTGTTTTAGTTTAGTATCGTATTCATTTTGCTGTTATATGGTCACTACCTCACTATCGTTCTATTTAATTCATACCATGTTATAAGGGTAACTATGATCCATATTTTGAAATTAAACCTGATTGGCTTATTTTTAATAAACATTTTAGAACAATGCACTGATTTAAAATATCTTTTAGTGCAAAGATAAGAGCTAATTTAAGTTTTCAACAGCGTGCCTATTTTATACAATCAATGACATTGTATCCTAATGCCGTCGAACAATGCACATATTAAATGAAAAAAAAGGTTGGGGGTTAAAAGGTAAAAAAAAATATTTCACAAGAAGAATTAGATGGTTAAGCGATGAACCAAAACTGTGCAAAACTACTATATTCATTACAAGTGAGTTTATGAATCTCTTTTTCTGATCGAAATGACACTACAGTAGTTTTCTGGGAAACAACGATTCTAATACTTTATTGAACAAATTCTAAATAGAATACTAGAAGTTACCTACATATTAATCAAATTATCCTTACAATTTTGCTTTTCTAGTAATTATTTACATATTGTGTATTTAACATGTAGTTTTAGGATCATAGCACTGTATAACTTGAAAGCTATTCGGTCAATATTGACATGCAAAACGACCTATTCCAATTAAACCCAAACAAGTATGTAAATATATGATTTTAATACTTGCAATTTTGTTTAAATAAGCAATAACATATAATAATCCTTGATTAAATGCGTCTAAACATTGACGATGTGGCTATTACGTTAGCTCTGGACTCCATATTAAATTTGCTACTTGTTTAATTCTGTTTTAATAAAACGTTTAGTTCTTTCGTGCTCGTCTTGTAGAATTTTAGAATAATTTACACAGAAATAAATAATTATTAACTTATTTATTTTTTAAAACAGTGGTGAAACATAGCAGTATTGGTGTAACTGTTATAATTGATTAATTGCTTTTTTTTAGCAGAGATTATTTTTAAGTTTAGAATAAAGAGTTATGATCTTTTAGCGGTATTATTAACCTGTTTATGATCATTATTAGCACTATTGTTTGATTCCATGATCTTTTTATATGGATCTATTCTGCTGAACCAATACATTATTATTATTATTATTATTATTATTATTATTATTATTATTATTAGAGCTCGGATTTATATGCACGAAAATTAGTCAAAAACATGCGCGTAGATATGCACCTAAAATCTTTAAATTATGCAGCTGATTCTGTAAAATATGCACAAAAATATGCAGCATATGCACTAAATTTTACTCACAATAATAAACAAAACATTCTTATACATTCATTTTTAAAATAATGCATCTACAATACTTATAAAACAATAATTATAATATTAATGACTAATGACTAATGAGATTAACTAATAGAATAATAAGACAATAACGGACAATAAAAATTATTAATTATTTAATTTATTGTTATTTACATTACCAAAACAGTTTAAAATTATACATTTTTCTAAATTCTGCATAGTAAACGATTGCCTTCTATCGGAAGGTATATTCTTGTATATAGAAAACCTTCTCTATACATCTACATATGTAATGGGCGCATATTTTAAAGCAGAAATGATTGCAGGATCTAGATTACTTAGCACAAATTCACCTTGAAAAATTTTTTAAACATTTTCAAGAATGCTAAACCCTTCATTTTTAATTAGAACACCACTAAGTTTTTGTTCAATTATATCTCCAATTTTTCCAGTAACTCCGCCAATAGATTGTTTGAAACTATTAAATAATTCAACTGACTCCGTCAAAGGCATTCCCTGTTTTTCTAAATTCAAAATTGTTTCGACGATAGGGTTATAATTGGCTTTAATAAATGCTAACTGCTATGGTAGTTCAGAAATCCGCTTTTTTTGATTCTATAATTGCTGCTGAACTATCAGATAAATCTACAATTACTTCCTTAATTTTACTAAAATATTTCGCGTAGAAAATAGCAGCATTTAACCAATTACTTCACCTAGTAATAACAGATGGGGGGGGGGGGGGCAGAGGTGTATTTGGTAATTTTTCTTTGTACAGTTGTATTCTCAGGGGCGCTTTTATAAACACATTTTTAAGATTACTAATTAAAATATTTACAAGTGGAAATTGTATCCCTATTTCTTCCGCTACTCTATTAATCGCGTGGGCTAAACATTTTGTGTGAATTAAATTTTTATAGAATATTTTTAGGTTTTTTGCTGCTTTAATCATATACGTAGCTGCATCCGATAACATCAATACGATTTTTTTCGGAAGGAACCGCTTTGGGAAGAAAAAATTTATTAGGCTGTCGTTTACAAATCTAGTTATTGCTAAATTATCTACTTTAGCGATTTCTTTGCACCTAATTAAATAACATGGGCTAGGATGTACCCCATCTAAGATCCCAAGCATTAGATTAACGATGGCACGCCCACAAATATCACTGGTTTTCACCTACACGGTTCGTATTGTTTTCATTGTACTAATATAAACATCATTAATATATTTTGTTCTTTATGTACTTTCGTCTGGAATTGACATTTTACAAAGTTTTTCCAGAAAAGACTTAAAACTTTCGTTTCTTGCAGATAAATAAATAAATATGCAAGAATACACATAATTTAATATAATTATGTATATATATATATATATATATATATATATATATATATATATACAGCGAAAAAATTAATCAATTATTTTCCTCGATTAGATTGATCAGTCTTTTATTAATAATTCTTTCTAACAGTTTACCTAGACAACATCATAGAGAGATCGGGCGATAACTATCAGCCTCTAATCGATCCTTCCCGGTTTTCAAAATTGGCACCACGATTGCAATCTTCCATTGCGTTCTGTTAAGGATATTGTCTATTCCCGCAGCTCCAACTTTTAGTTCGTCTAATGTTGCATGAAGCTCATTCATAGTTATTGGGCTATTATATTGTTGAGGTATTGCCTCTGAAAAAGGGAACTTGCTGGGAGGAGATTTTCGATATAAATTCGTTTTTATAGGTTTTGGGTAGTGGGGTATTGAGAAAACTTTTTGAGCGCTAATTTCCTTGCCTTAATGGCTTCTGCAATATTTTTATTCCACCAGGGTACTGGTACTCGCTTTAGCCCACTGTGTCTATTATTACTTTTCTTTTTATTATATAGGGCGTCGACTTTTGAGGTCATTGGCCCATTTCTCATAGACTACAGTTTTTCAAATATTTTTATAGTTTTTAAGAAGTATATCAAGGCCACAATTTTTCTTGAAATTTTTAGGTACATGGTCCATTCCCTTTCAATGTCGAACACTGCCCGCAAGTGTTCCAACATGGGGCAGTGAAAAAAGTGGATGACACTGGTCTCTTCATTACAAAAACGACATATGGGTGTATTTCTGTTGCTTAATAAACAAGAATGTGTCAATGCTGTATGTCCTAATCGTAGACTGTGCAACTTACTAGCCTCGTTTATCTACAGCACATTTGGAAAGGACCAAGGGGAAATTTTGGACTACGCTATCATGTGTTTCGGACGATGTGTCACTCCGAAGTGCAGTCAGTGTTGATAAGGAGTCACTGACTATGACAAACGACGTTACTCCAGTGTAGTGATCACAGAGCCTTAGAGTTTGCCAGACCGCGTATTGCTCAGCAGTGTACACAGATACCACTGCTGACAGTATCCATGTATGTACTCTGCCATTTTATACCATAGCACATCCCACGCCCCCTCGGGTTTTCGATCCATCGGTGTAGATCACCATCGCCTCAGTGAATTCATCTAATATCTCCCAGAAACGTTGCCGAATAATAACATTCTGATCCTCTCTTTTCGCCAACTCGGTCAGATCAAGACGTACTGGAAGCCTCAGTTGCAACCACGGCGGATATTGTGGTGTTGTGAACGTAAACACCTCAGGTTGGTTTAGACTGGGTCGTACGCCCAATGGCCAGGTTATAGTGACCCTGAAGAGTATCGGCCACTGCTGTGGAGGACTGTTTCATTCCAGTTTTCAGGTCTAGCTCGCAGATTTGTTATGTAGGCCAGTAACAGGTCAACCCTGCGAATTGATAATGGGGGGACTCCTGACTCACAGTATGGACTGTCTGCCGGGCTCGTTGGAAACTCACCTAGACAACTACGAAGCCGAAGGTTATGCACAACGTCAAGCGTCTTCAATAGCGACTTTCTAGCGGAAGAATACACAACACAGCCGTAATATAATCTAGACAGAGCAATACACCTATACACACGGACTAGGACATTCGTATCTGCTCCCTCAGCAAGTGGAGCTCAGACACTTGACTAGTTTTATCACAGACTTGCATTTAATGACTAGACCTTCGATGTGGGGTCTCCAGGTAAGTTATGAATCCCACAAAAGACCAAGGAGCCTTACAAGATGTCTACAGGAAATAGGAGTGTCTTCCAGGTAGAGAAGTGGGTCATAGTGGGGCCTGTGTAGACGACAAAAATGGAGGCACTGCGTCTTGGTACGCGAGACTATGAAACCGCTTCCCTTGCATTCCTGTAGATTTGGTTGATGGCCGGTTGCAGAACGCGTGAGACCTCCCCCACCGTCTGCCCCGATACACATATCGCAAGGTCATCAACAAACTGGCAAATCTTCACTCTCGGATCGACCAGACTTGCCAATTCATTAACGGCTATCAGAAACAACAAGCAGCTGAGATGACCCTTGAGATATGCTACTTTCTTGAACTCTAGGGGCGGACAAATGGTTACCTATTCTAACCCTGAAGTGCCTAACGGATAGAAAAGAGGCAACGAACATAGATAGATTGCCCCTGAGGCCCCACTCGTACAGCGTTTGAGTATGCCATATCTCCATGTGGTGTCATACGTCTTTTCGATGTCAAAGAATGCGGCAACAGTGCGTTGCCGGTTCTTGAAGGCATCCTGGACCGTATTTTCAAGATAAGCCAAGTGGTTTATGGTGGAGGGTTGTTTCCTAAAACCAGCTAGATGTTCTGCGATTTTGTTTTCTGACTCCAGGACCCAGGAGAGGCGTTTTTGCACCACCCTTTCATCAGCTTTCCAAGACAACACAATAGACTGACAGGTCTGTAACTTCTTGGTGTGAAGGGGTCTTTAGCCTGTTTCAAAATAGGGACGATTACGGCTTCCTTCCACTCGTGTGGCTCATTCTACCCATAATCTATTGAACAGCTCAAGTGGGGCGACTTTATAGCTAAGTGGCAGGTGAGATATGATAACATAGCTGATCATATCCGGGCCAACAGCGAATTTAGTTCCACTTTTTATTGCTGTTTCTAGTTCTACAAAGGTCAGTGGATCATTGTAGGAAAGCAGTTGGTCGGTGGCAAAGTGCAAGTTCGTTTCCAGTATCGCCCTGCGCTCCAAGAAGATGGTACTGTGACGGGCTGACCTGCTGACCTCCCCAAAGTAATCGGATAACAATTCATCTATCTCGTTCACGTCGTCAGTGATCGATCCATCCGGTTTTTGGGAGTATTTTATTTGTTGGTCCGATCTACAGCCGAAGACAGGCTTGACTTTATTCCAGATCTCTGATGACGTAGTGCTTGGAGTTAGTGAGGCCACGTACGTACGACAGGAGCTGCGCTCTTCTAGCTGACAGGTGTGTTGGAGACCCATCGTTCAATATAATCAGATCATCTCGCTCCAATAAAGTTTCCAGATCTCGCCCTCCAGCATGTGTACGGTTGGATCCCCAAATAGGGTTATGGGTGTTGAAATCTCCAATCAACAGTAGTGGTGCTGGTAGCTGGCCTGCAAGATTCTGTAAGGTCATCAATTGCCATTGACTGTTGGGGAGATAAATACAGCAAACAGTGAGGGAAGTAGGGTAAGTAATGCGGATTACGACTGTTTAAAGTTGGGTATTTAGTGTGATTTGACAATGGGAAGCACCATTTCGAATCAAAATCGTCACGCCACCATGGGCGCGGAGGCCAGGGTTCAAATATTTCCTCACAATCTCAAAATTTTTTAAGACATACGGTTGGTTTGGTTTAAGATGGGTCTCTTGTAAACACAGGCACAAAGGGTCTGTTTCTGAGATGATAAGTTTAAGATCACAATAGTGTCTTATACATCCATCAATTCCACTGAATTATATGTTCCATGGATGAGAATGTTAATATATGAAGTATACGTATCAACAGATAGTTATGAATAAATAACAAGTAAATAAATAAGTCAGAGTTATCACAGATATTATCACTGCTAAGTGGTACAAGCCTCTATCGAAATACCCTCCTTTGAAGGGGGATTTCTGGGCTTACCTTTTGGCCACTCTTTCTTTTTTTTATCCTGTTTCGCTTCTATCACTGTCTCCTCATCCAGAGACGTAATGCTACAGTCTCTGGAACAAGATCTAGCGAACGAGGTCTTTCTTTTTGTCCCCCTGGTTTCTGCGTCCATATTTTCCACCTCGGAGGACGTGGTAGGTTCCAAAAACGGGTTAACATTTCTTATGGCCGGTTTAGCTAGAGGAACTTCAAAAACAGGTTTAGGATTTTCGAGTGTCGCTTTGATGAGGAGTAATTTCATTACGGTTCCCATTTCTTCTTTAATAATAATTTGTCTAATTTCTGGAACAACGGATCGAACAGTTTCTGGTGCAGGTGCTGACGTAACCTGTGCAAAGGTAGGAGTTACGAAAGTGTCTACTTTGCTCTTTGCATCCAATTAAGACAGCCTGTGTACTACCTTCACTTCTTGTATTTCCATTTCCAGTTTAAACACTGGACCGATTTTTGTAATTGCCTTATGTGGCCCTTGACTATTTGGACAAACAACTGGGACTTCACAAGCAGAGTCCTCATGTAGAGGTTTGCCACAGACACACCGCTTCTCTTGTTTACAATTAACCGAGGAATGTCCAAATCTCTGACAGTTAAAACATCTGAGAGGGTTTGGGATGTACGGACGTACCTGTAAGGGATAGAATACTGCTTGAATGGTTCTAGGTAACTTAGGGATATTGAAAGTAAGTACGTGATTTGGAGTGTCTATGAATTCTCCGTCACTCCTCGTCCTAATCCTTCTTACCTCCAATACACCTTGACTCCTTAAGTTATCCTTAAGCTCTTCAATAGTACAATTTAACAAGTCCCGACCGAACACAACACCCCTCGACGTATTCAGAGCACCGTGAGGTACTACCGTTATTTCAAACTCTCCAAAGCGATGGCATTTCATTAATAGTTTAGACTGTTCGCTAGATCCAGTCTCCACTAGCAACTCTCCCTTAACTTGTTTAACATCTTTTACGTGACCTATTAATCCATACAAGATTTTACTTATTAGGAAGGGACTTACATTTGTAAAATCGCCTTCCTTCCTCTTTAGGATCAGCAACCGGGGTTGCTCACTGGTGCCTATATTAATATTAAGTGGGGGAAAATGCTCCACACTGTCCTTATGACTTAAGTCATCAGGACGGATTTTTGAGGGATGTTTAAGTGGACCCTCAGCCACTTCCTTGTTTAAAGAGGTGGCCTTCATTTTATTTTCTACTGAAATACTCATCCTGCTCCCACGAAAACCCTCGGTAATAGAAGTCACAAGTAGCAGAGCCGGGATACCACCAGCAGGCATTTATACCGTAGGGGGCGCCTCTTCCCCCACAGGCGTTTCAACGCTAACCACCAGGCTTCCCCCTGGCTACGCTCAGGCTTCTCCTCGCGCAATTCCTTCAGCACCTAAAACTGCCAAACGACCTTGGGATTGGGGGATTTTTTATAGAGGTTACCTTCCTCGTAGCCCGGGCGGTAAAGCCAAGACCACCGACCGCTATCTGTACAACGTTCTCTAGCCACGCCCTGCTAGAGTCTCTGAATTATAGTTCGCAGTTGCGGTATTAGGAGACGGTTAGCACTCAGCCGCCCCCAGTAGAGACATCCCGGGCTTGCCACCCCCGTATACACTTTTGAAGGTGCATGTCCTGGGACGAGTAGAAAGGAGAGAAAGAGGTCTCTCAGCTTTCGCTGGGAGTCTGAAGAGAACAAGAGTTGGAGCGAGGGTGCTCCAATAGGAAAGAGTTAATGTAAGGGAAGCCACTTAAGACTAGTATAAGGAAAGTGTTCTTCCGGCTAGGGGGACTCAGGGTTGCCATCCCTGTCCTCGTTAGATACGAGGCCCCACGTGGACTGGTTCGCGACACCGTATTCTATAGAGCTAACATTGGCAGTTTAACGTCACGTGCTCATATTTCGGTGTAGGCCTTGCATCACTTACGATCATTTGCAAGGCCATTCCCCTATCCGCCACCTAGGGACGCGCCTAGTAGGTAGTCCGACCCCTAGGTATTATTATTCTTTTTTTTATTATTATTATTGTTATTTTTATTATTATCATTATTGTTATTATTATTATTATTATTATTATTATTGTTAATATTATTATCATTATTAGTATTATTATTATTACTATTATTCCTATTATAACAGTTCGAGCAGCAATTAAAACTAAAAAATAAGTGAAGTGAATCATAAGATAATGTAAATGTATTCCAAGACATCTTAATTCTTAACACTGTTTTCAGATGCCGTCGTATTGACCAATATGTATTTATTTAACTAATCAAAATGTTCACTATGAATGCATTTTGAGGTATATATATATATATATATATATATATATATATATATATATATATATATATATATATATAAAATTTACCCTCTATGTACAAAAGTTAAATTTCTAAAGTGAGCTCAAAAACAGTATACACTACAGTGTCAAGGATTATTTTGATTGTAAAATATTTGCACTAATTACTTGATTCAGATGTTATATTACTTTTGCTTTTGTTGACTGTTCCACATCTCATATATTATGGAGCAAAGGGTTTATTTGTTTTATTTATATATTTATTTAAAAGATGTGTATCGTCTGATGATACTATAGCGTTACTTAATGTAGAGTCTTCTCACCTATAAATGAAATATTGTTTTAAGCTCTTAGTCTGCTTATCGCAAACCGTTGATAAATTTCATCTACTTACTCCCTGTTTATTGTTAGAGCATCTATTGAATTTTGCTAATTCAGTAGTGGGCAATCTAATAATTCCAAAAGAGTATGAAAGTGACGGTATCGCCCGTGTGTTAATTGCACCAAACTTATGCTTTCAATAAACTCCTATGTTAATAAAAGTGATTTTCTACTCGGATTTTATTCGTTGTCATCTTTCTGTTATACCCGATCGACACTTAGATACCTAAATTTTTCTTCAAAATTTAGAATCGGTGTTGGTCTTTGTAGCAATTAATTGACTTTCACCATACCCGCCTTGATGAACCTCTCCCTAATAATATTAATCGTTGCATATTTGTCAATTCCAAATATCATGCGTATGTCATCACTAACTGCTGTTATATTTAATAGTCTTGTTAATTCCCTTTTATCAGTATTATTCCAATATTTGTCATAAATGATCGCAACAAACATTTGGATTTGGAGTTGTGGTTTTTAGTATTTGACTTGACCGGATATTACAGAGTCAATGTCCTGTGGGTCCTTTCTTATAAACTTTTTGTTTTGTGAAGATATAATTTGGTTTGTATCTAGGCATTCATTTATTGCTATTACTAAGAAAATTATTTCATATATAGTATTTATTCATGCAATAGGTCTACAGTTCTTGGGATTAGCAATATCACTATTTTAAGTGTCAGGTAAGTTACACTATTAGAATATAACGCTATTTCACATTATTTGTTAAAAAAATTATTCATTCCATGTATTAAATGGGTCAGTATAGATGTCATGTTTTTACAACAAAATTATGGAATGAATTCGGGCCACCAGCTGCACATCTTATGTACATACTTTATTACACCCTATAGGTAGCACAATTATTTTAAACTTTAATTCATTCATATGTGTTGTACGTTGTTCTTCTTGTATTCATTTAACTTGATTATTGTGTATTAAGGGAACTTACCACAAAGATTTTTAGTATCCTTCAACTTCTCCCAATTTTGGAAGTTTACTGTTTTATATTCATTTATGGTTGTAAAGTTAGACAAACCTGTTTGTTGATTTTGAAAAATATGTTTGTTGTCTTGTTTCCGTTTATTATAAACGTTGTATCGTTGAATACGTGTCCCTAACACACATATTTTTTGTTCATGCATGTCCATGGCATCAAGTTCCTTGTTAATCTACAGTATTGTATTTTATTTCTGTTAGGAATCATGTATACTCATGGTTAGTTTTGTTTTATCCTCCCTCTCCTTCTACACCAACAACTTAGAAAGGCCTGATATTGGACACCAGACGGATTTTCCATGAGAATTTTGAGATACTGTCTCTCTTCTTGTATTTTATTAACCGATACAAATTTGCAGCTTGCAACACGAAAACTGACCGTTTCCAAAATGTGCTATTACTCCAACGGTCAAAACCGGACCATTTGTGACCCGCAATACGTAATTGCAGAACAAAAAAGATAATATCAGTTAAGTAATTTTTGTCATGCTTATGAACGTACGAGGGTTCATATGAAAATTATTCAACCTCTGCTATAAATTCACATACTTAAAAACTCAAATGTACAAGATAGTCATGTTATAGTATGTTCTTTTAAGATTCGTCTACCTTAAAAGCTAAAAATAGTGATTCCATATTTACTAAATCGTATTCGCGGCCATTAGAAGATTATATTGGTGACAAAAATGAGACATTTCCATTTCCATTAAATTATGTGATGAGTTTTCTTCCAATTTTAAACCCGAAAAATGAACTAAAGCTGACAGCATGCTGTATATTATAAAACGTTAATGATAGTGAATATGGAATTCTGGCTCAAGTGCCAACACGATTTATTACATTTTTAGAATATTTACGATACATATGGCTCTTCGGCTAGTGTGCTGTAGGGTTAATGTGGTATCCGTCGTAGTCGTATGCCTTGTCGATATTATGTCGCGTTGTTTGTAGGTTTCAAAAAATAATAATAATCCTGTTGTCGGCTGTCCTGTTGTGCCCGGATGTAGTAAACTGGTAGTGCTACTATTTCTGCTGCCTCGGGTATCTGAAATAAATAGAAAAACGTGTAAGTTTAGTCTTCATAATGCCTACACAACGACAGCCGAGCTATTATTCTGCAGTAATTGGATGGGACTTCTGTACTGTAAAGCGGTACAGAAATGGGTAGGTTTAGGACAGGAATGATACTGAATACAGTTTGCGTCTTCAATAGTGCCGCTATCACCTTACGGATGATACGTAGGCCTTCGCCAATTCTAAGCTTCCAAAGACGGATGACGTTGAACCCTAAAGCAGGAGGAGCGCGTGTTTGCTCGTCTCCGGGTCCAACCGCATTCAATACTTTCTCCTATTCAGTGCCACTTACCGTCGCGTTTGCGTAACTAACGAGAATGCCGATGTCGACGATATACTCTTCTATCGCTATTGGTGTGGTGCATCGGTATGCTTCCACTGTGGCTGCGGAAGACGTTGGAGAAATTGGCCCGATGATCACCACCGCAGTTCACGCACTTAACTCGGGCAGTATGGGGTTTCCTACATTCGCTGGAGTGGTGATGTCCTTCTTACTTGACACAGCGTACCGTCGCTCTACAGCAACGCTTTGGGTGACTGAATCCCTGGCACAGGTGACACTGTCCGATGCCAGACTTCCCCCTCAAATTTTCGATGGAGGTACGAAGCCGAACCACCTGCTGAACCTTCCTAAGGCCCTCTTCGGTTAAGAGCGTCACCAGCAGAAGCGGGATCGGTCGTCCTTGTTTCTTCATCCTGAAACAAGAAAGTGATATTAATATCGCGCATAAGCACCTTGAACGTATGTTCCCTAGTTGCCTGATATGGTTTGCTATGTCCGGTATGATAAGGAGTACGATGCCTATCCATATAAGGTCCATTTGGCGAGAAAATGTGACGCAGCTCTCCTTATAACGAAGGATTACCGCCGGCACCCTCTCTGGTAATATGATGGCCGCTTCCATGGCTTCCGGGCGGTCCGTGTCTGCAAGGGCCTGGAAAGCGGTCGATTTGTGTAGGCGTAGTCGGGCGGTCCATCGATGACTTATTTGGCTTCCTCTTCTGTAGCAGAAAGTCTTCGTCGGGCTATGAGGACTGGTTGTCTCTTGCATCATGACTGTTGGCGAGATCCAAGCCATGTCCAGCAACGATGGGATTTCCAGCGCGGGCTGCACGTTTCTGTCTGGCCGTTCTAACGTTGCACAATAATGCCAGACTTTGTCATTTGGTGAAGATGTGCGGCGGCGCTCTCTGTGTTACTCTTTACACACCATCGTGACAATGATGTTGTCGACAAAGTTCTTTTTCTTATAAGCTTTAAATGATTGATGTGTTTTTCTGTGTAATAACAATTCACTAAATCCAAAGATGGAGGTGTTTTCAATTATATCATTTTTAATATAGTAAATTTTCCTTAACTGTTCAAGGGCTATACTTTATTTGTGAAATTAGCTAACATGCAATCAATTTACATTTTTGAGCGATATACGAGGCGCGTCTATGACGACTACATTTTATTTCATGTCCTTTGCATTTTACAGCTCAAGCTTATTTCTTCGACTTGTAATATAGTGATATAGTATATAGTAATTGACACAATATTACCACCTGTTATGTGATAGATAGGTAACAAAAACTACTATTCTTCGTTATCACCAACATGGTAAACACATTTTATACAGTACCAAAATACTAGACGGTTGAGAGCCTTTAGGGATGCTCTAGTTTCGTGTTTATTACAAATTAATTCTTGTTTGTATAATGTCACGTTATTAAAGGTAACTACATGTATAGTTGATATTCCGAGTTATGTCCCAGGGAGATGATTTAATCTCTAAGGTATGGTCCCACTTACCGTCTTCAGGAGTGCTTAACTTAGGTTTCTTGTTTGTTGTGATTGTATCAATCAATTAATTACAGCACTTGCATGGTACGTAAAACTATGTTACAATTCTTTTTGTCGTCCTTGCCTCAACTACCTTAAGTTTATAGTCTTTTACGTATTAACGTTTATCTTAACAGTGAAATTGTGCTACGGATGATTAAAAAGTGTTTATGGATTCCTTCAATCTGTCTGTTGTGAGAGAACTTTTAACTATGTACAGGAAAAGCATTGAGAGATATTAACGTGAAAAAATTCAGCTTGACTACGCTAGCTTATGGAATATTAGATAATATGGACTATAAATTTGATACAGGCTTAAATGTGGCGGGAATTGGCTCAATTATTTCATCGAATACTGTAATAATTTAAGAGTTGATATTTACGGCGACTAAATTTCTGGAGCTACTGAAAGAAGTGGGACTAAAAATGAAAAATGAATGAAAAGGGGCCTATTGACAGTTTTAACCAAACAACTAAAAATATTATCTACTACATACTTTAGGAGATCGGTACACAAAGGTGTAAAAATACTGCAGAAGTATTGACTATTACCGCGTAGGGATTTATGTGTCGCATTACTTCATTTATCTCTGATTACAGCCAAACAAAAAGCAGATGGACGACTTTTGAAAGCTTCATTATACATTTAAAGCATTTTATTGAGGTTACAAATCTTTTCTGCGAATCCATTATTTGTAACCAATCAATGGACAGCTGATCTCTTATATGTTCGTCGAAGACCATGCCAGAAATCTACCAAACAAGATGCAAAGGAAATCTGGAGAGCTAACTTAATTGGAATCCGCACAGACTACTAGGCGCAATGTAACAAATACGAAGTGGTGAAATGAAATTTGTTCGGTTAAAATACGTGTATGTCTACTGTTTTAGCTTAGTTGTACTGAATTGGTGCTTTAAAATGTGTATTTAATTCTTAAGGTATACGATAGTGTATACTGTGTCCAAAGATAAGACAAGTTATCAATTTAAATTACGCGCGTATACCGAATCTAGAAAATAGTATTTTTCTAAATTGGTAGCGCTGTGACAGACATCTGTGCCAAACTTGACATAATAAATGTCTTTAGTGTTTGAGCTATGTTTGGTTTTAACTGTCGACTAACTTTAGGGGCCTCTCAATTTGCTCGAAAAGGACCGTTGCGTTAAAATATGTGAAGAGATGGTTTCTGGCTACCAGTACGTTATAAAACGCATCATTAGGGGAGATGAGACTTGGATCTATGTTTATGATACGGAAACAACCGACCAATTGAGTGAATATCGTGCCAAAGGTGAAGTAAGACCGAAAAGATCGCGCCAAAGTCGCTCATAAATCAAGGTTATTCTGACAGTTTTCTTCGATTATCGTGGTCAGTGTTATGCGTCGTATGCGTGACACCATTCGCAAAAAAAGCCGGATATGGGGCAGACAACTCTTGGTTCTTACACCACGATAATACGCCTTCCTACACTGCATTGGTTTTTCTTGAGTTTTTAGTAAAAAATTCAACTAATATCGCTCCACAACCACCGTATTCTCCTGATTTGCACCGTGTGACTAGCGTCTGGCTATTTCCTAAACCCAAAAGACCGCTCCGGGGACACCGTTCAGAGTCGATTGAAGGGATTCAATGTGAATCGCAGCGTGCTCTGAAGGAACTTACGGAAGGTAAGTTATAACGCAGAGGTACCAGACCGTGTTGTGTTCCTTAGTGAAAAAACTAGCAGATCAATGCATTATCTATACTGCCATGTGTTTTTAGCGGAGTTTATATACCATCATATAAAACTTTAAATTCTAGAATAACTGCCACTTTTAAGATTGTATTTGAGTAAAGTGGACCCCGATTTAAATACAAAAGATGTTTTAGTTTTCCGGTCAGTGCCATTCGCTTGCAGTAACAAATTGGTATAGATTATGTCGTAATATAACGACCGTATCTAGATACGTATTCATGGTAGTAGTAAAATGTATGTTATAAAATTGAGAATAGCTGTTGTATCCGTATTTATAAGAGTGAAAAAGAAATAAACTGCGTCTTGTGTAACTAATCATTAATCGTATTATGTGAAAGAGGTACACCACAATCCACATTTAAGGGCATTATTAGATTTGAATGGAGGCGGTCCAAGAAATAACATTTTTTTTCTATCGAGAAAGGAAAAACTGTTATCAAAAACCTTATGCCGTATTGTTATGAGCAAAAATAAAAGTTTAAGAAGGGAATCAACCAGGTGTGTTTATATAAAAAGGCTCTAAAGCAATGTTAGCGGATAAACGTTATTGTTTGTGAGTTCTATCTGACGTTCAGCTTAATAAAAACTTAAGTTATTTTTAATTTTCTCCGCTTTAAAACGGAAGGTGAACTTTTGAGGGTTCGGGTTCGAAAATTGTATTCTGATGACATGAAAGCTATTCGAAATTTAAGAGAGATAATATGATTACTTCTTGACGTTATTTTTCATAAAACTTTTTATATTTAAAATAACTCAGACATAGAGCTTAAACACTAAAGTGTAGACTAAGTCATTAATAAACTTTTTATATAAGCTTATAGTTTTGATGAAAGCAATAAAGTTATTTTGAATGAGGTCATCCTTTTCTTATGTTTATATATAATATACTTTTCAGTATACTTTTTCTGTTGTACTTGAATGAAACTTTACTGCTTGATGTTCCAAGTTAGTAACAAATGCCTTCAACTTCTATTGTAATAAAGTGCTTAGTTTCCGTAGCTTTTCAGTTGAAAAAGCGAAAAACCACAAGCTTAGGTATTTAAACTAAGGTCCATTATGGAAAGAAACTTTTAAAATTAGGATAGGGTAACTATAATTTTGTCGTACGCGGTTTAATTTATTCCCAAAATGAATTTGAAGGCAATTTACATTTTGAGAAGCTTTTTTGAAGTTACACTTTGAATTATGCTTCAGTGATGTCGCTAACGGTACATTGCTGATAGATTGACTGCAATTTCCATTTGTGATAAATTCGTATGATTAGAAATGTGTCGCAGCCAAATATTGCGTTTAATTTCAGTCTATGCAGCGTTCTTGTATCATTTTTTAAAACATAGTTATTGTGTTTCGCGTTTCCAATTATAGTAGGAAATTTGAAAATGTAGACTTTTACCTTTATCACACATATTAAAATACCTATCTTTTTTGGGCTTTTTAGTGGTGTATTTGTATATTAATGTAATACAATCTAAACGTTCCGATAACACTTACAGTTATCTTCGTCAGTAGTAATTATCCATTAAAATTGTTAAAGATGTTGAAACAATTTTGTGAAATTTGAAAATTAAAACATAAACATAGTCCTGTTGTTAATATAACAGTTTGATAAAGGTATAAAGCCAAATATGGAATATAATTTTAGCAAAGAATAATTAGATCATTTAAAAATTAAATATTGTTAAACTGTCTTGAAGATGACAAAACAGAACACCCACTAACGGTCGAAGGCTAACAATGAAAAGTCAATCAAAAAACAAATTTAACAAAATTTAATCAACTTAAGCGTAAAGTTGTGAAAAACTTCAATTTGAAATTGATAGAAGCATTCACAGATATAAATATGACATCAATTAAAATAATCCAGTTAAATCCAATAAATAAATAGCTTTGGCAATAAGTGCAAGTGGTATTTAACAATGAAAAGCGTAATACAGAACGTTTTATCTAATTTTTAATTTAACGTCAATGTTAAATTATAGTGCTGTGGTAATTTAACATATAATTGGTAAATCATTTACTTCAAGATCCAGGAAAAAACATAGCAAAAAACCTAGAAATGCCAAAAGCTAAAATTAAAACTAAAATCAAGACGTACCATTGTGCCTTTTTTTAAATTATAAGATGCCAAAACTTATTTAAAGGGAGATTTTCTTCTTGTCAATTAAAATTACTAGGGTGTTTATTTATCTCACTAGCTTCTCCTTGTAAACGAACATAATAATGAGTTTGTCTTGACCATATTTCCATATTCTCAAATTGAATGTCATGATTTAAACTATTTAAGGCATGGCCATCTACCGTAGACACCACTGGTTGACCTAATCTACAAAACCTCATATGTTCTTCACGTCTTGTATCAAAGCTACGTTTTGCGGTTTTAATGTATACTTTTCCACATGATCAAGGTAACTTATACACTCCGGAATGTTCTTTAAATTTTCTTGTAGATTTAAAAACAGTCCTAATTCAATGTTTAATTAGGATTTATCAATTCTATCTGTAACATTAGCTATAAAAGGAAGAAGCAGCACCAACATTAAGAACTGGTTTTTCTGTAAGGTTATGTCTAGAAGGTGTAATGACATTATTAATATCCGTAATTGAATATCCATTATCTTTTAAAGATTTTGTTAAATAATTGTATTCATCCTTCAAAAATTCAGGATCACAAATTCGTTTTGCTCGATCTACTAAAGATTTAATTACACACATTTTTGACGTCGATGGTGGTTGTATAATTTATGAATGAAATAGGATGTATACCATTTATAACAACCAAAAACTCATGTAGTGCCTTTTCTCCATATCTCCAAGTAACAAATCTGTCATCTACATATCGATACCAAACTGATGGTATTTTAGGTGTATTTTGTAACGCTAAAGTTTAACATTTTTCCATGAAAAAATTAGTTATAACAGGACTAAGGGGACTACCCATTGCTACACCAATCTGTTTATATTTGTGAATGCTTCTATCAATTTCAAGCTGAAGTTTTTCACAACTTTATACTCACATCATAACTTGATTAAATTTTGTTAAATTTGTTTTTTGGTTGACATTTTTCATTGTTAGCCATCGACCGTTAGAGGGTGTTCTGATTTGTCATCTTCAAGACAGTTCAACAATATTTAATTTTTTAATGATCTAGTTATTCTTTACTAAAATTGTATTGCATAGTTTATACGTTTATCAAACTGTTACATTAATAGCAGGGTTACGTTTATGTTTTAATTTTCATATTTCCCAAAATTGTTTCAACATCTTTAGCAATTTTAATAGATAATTACTACTGGCGAAGATAACTGTGTTATCGAAACGTTTAGATTGTATTACATTAATATACAAATACACCATTAAAGAAACCCAAAAGAGATTAGAAGAAAGTATTTTAATAGTAGGAAATTGTTTTCATGAAGTGAATATTGACCTATCAGGTTTAATCAAATAATTTTAACCTAAATTGGAGGAAAATATGTTACAGTCACTAATTTATCTTAGCGACTATCTAGAAGAGAGTAAAAAACTATGAACTCACCGAAAATACAATCTTTCACCATTATTACACATATTTAAAATACTAACCTTTTTTGGGTTTGCAGTGGTGTTTCCTTGTATTAACGTTTTACACAAGTCTAAATAGTTTTGAGAATACTCACAGTTATCGTCGTCAGTAGCAATAAAACCTTTTAGCGTTGCTTAAGGTGTTGAAACAAATTTCATACATTTCATACAATTCTTTTGATGAGATTTGGTGTTTGCGAGTAATTAAATATCGGACTTGTAAATAAATTCTAAAGTTTTAATTATTGCCAGGAAAGTCAATGTAAGGCGAGCAATTAATTTTAGTAAGAGTAGCATTATTGTCAGTTAAAGTCAAGATACATCCCTTAGCGATTGTTTTGTTCTTGAATTTGCATTATTGTGAACAAGTTCAAATTACACTTTTAAAGATAGGGTGCTTTAGAACACTACAATGTACTCACCCATAAATCAAATATGAAAATCTTTGCAAGTCCGCAAAATACTGCACAGAGTATTGCGTTACAACTCAATTCACATCATTCACCAACTGTTAGCTGCTTACTTTACCAACAATCTTTAATTACGTCAATTCAGTAAACACAAATTTCACTATTACGTGATCAAATCGTTCACTTAAAATTCACTAAATGCATACATAAATTATTAATTCTTGGCAATATTAAAACAATCATTTCAAGGAAACTAGGGTGAACTAGTTTTCAACGTTAATTTTTGTTACGTCAAGAAAAAAGCATGTAATTAGAAATAGGTAAAAGTATGTCATATGCTTAAGGGCAGTGCATACCCATCCATAAGGATTTTACCTCCCATTTGATTATTATCGTAAATTTCGAAATACTTATATAACATTATTTTGACTATAAAGTAAGGTGAGTGAGGGAAGTACTGATTAGGGCTCTTAATACACTCACCCTTATAAGATTTGATGAACATATTGTGTTAAATTCTTAATCTGAAACTCCTAAATTAAAGGAATATAATAACGGTTTAAAACTTTAAAAGGACAACTTGACTGCAATATAAATTGTGAAAAATAAAACTGCATTAAAACCATGTTAAGAATAATTCAATAATAAGTTTTCATCAGAGAAAAATATGTACAAAAAATTACATTCGATCATTATCAAAACACTACGATAACCGTCACCCATGTGTAAAATCAATACACTACTTCAGCCAACTATCATTCAAATACACTCATTATAAAAACAAACAAAAACTACCAGCACAAAGCTTAGTTTATGCTATAAAAAACTCAACTTTTGTGATCCTTTCAATATCTATAAAAATTCTAATACATCGTAACTAGGAAAATGTATTGTGGGGACCAAGTCACCATATCCTTAAAAGCGTAAGTCAAAGTTAATCTCAACGATTAAAAGACTAAAATCTGTAAGAGCATAATATTCAACTTACCCCTAATGATGCAAATTCTTCGCAAATTAGCCACTAGACTTTACTGAAAATTTTACTGAAAATAATGCTAATCTTACTCAAATTATTTGCTGAATTACGTTGACCTTCCTCACAATAATTAAAACCTTAGAATTTATTTGCAAGCCTAGTATCGAATTACTCTCAAAATTCAAATCTGTTAAGAAGGAATTGCTAGACTATGCTTTGTTAATAGAATGATATAGGGTTGTGTAAGTATTGTAGAATGTAAAATTCTAGGTAAGAGTAGAGGTAGCAAGTAGCGTAAAGGATTAATTAATGTAAAATACACTTCTACTATGTTCAGATTCAAAATCTTCCAAAAGAATGAGTCAGATTTTCTTAATATTCAACGAAATATAGCAGTTGAAGTTTGTAGAAAAGAAATGATTTATGCTGAAGTCAAAAATTCGATAGCTGTTAAAGTTATTAAATTTTGGAAATTTCCAGAGTAAAAATTGGATTATGGTATTAAACATATTTATAAGAACACATTCATTAGATGTAATAAACTAGAATAGGATAGAACTCTCTTTCTACCTTGATTAGTCCAACGAGTAATAGAGTAGAGGGGAAAAGTCACATTCATGTAAAAATTAGTCTGTTCAGCTGCTAGAACGGAAGTGAAATCATTGTTTCGCACGAATCTATGTCATATGGTAAAACAAAGTCCATATAAATTTAATAAATATGACTATTCTGTGAAATAAGCATTGCGACGAGACTGAATAAAACTGAAAAAAACTTAATCATAGTGGACTATACGGGGTGTGGGATTACACTGCTTTTGCCGATTTTAAGAGTAAACCATTGTTTTACAGTAACTACCAGTTTAAAACGATTACCGTTTCCTTATTTGTTCAACATTTTCCTTACCTAACTCCTAAAAAGAAGCATAAACGTGCAAAGTAACAAATTATAATAGAGGTAAATCCTTATACAGGGTGGTGACGTGTAAAAGTTAGTCCAAAAATAATAATACGCATAGCCCTATGATAAAAACCTTTACACCGTCATATCCTATAGCTGTAATTATAAGATCTGGTCGTCCTTAAATGAACTAAAGTTGAACTCAAAAGTTACATCCTGTAAAAGTAAATTTTAATGAGAAATAATGTTTTAGTAACACCCCCACTGATACGCTAATGTTTAAATGCTACCGTATTTAGCCACTGCATTTTAAGGCATATGAGTTTAAAATTGCTGTAAGTGAATGGCGTGTGAATTTATGATATATTATACGAAGCCTTCGTCGGGCGCAATATATATATATATATATATATATATATATATATATATATATATATATATATATATATATATACATGTATACCAATAACTCAAAATCTTCCCAGTATCTCGGCCAATATTACATCTACATCACCTCTAAATCCTGATACTCAAGCTTCTATTAACATTCCGGCATCTAATGCAATTCCAAATTCAACGTCATATCTTGGATCTGAAAATTGAAGCAGAACTCGTTCATCAAAATTATTATAAATTAATTAGTTAGCTTGTTTCATATTTCATATACTAAATATCATTATTGACAAAGGGACGTAGTAAGTGTCCCCGAAACGTTGAACATTATATATTTTCACGTTAATAAACACAAGTTGTTCCGAATAATGTCTTTATTAAATATATATATATATATATATATATATATATATATATATATATATATATATATATATATATATAGAAAATCGGTTCTTGTGGCACCGTGAAACTAATCGTCGACGTGGCACTCGGAATGTTGTATAGATAAAGTTACGTTTTAAGCACCAGTATATAAAAAAACGTGTATGCTATCCGGCACCTTATATATATATATATATATATATATACTGACTAAGTGAGAGGTCTGTGATGCACTGACGTCACAAACAACTTTTGTGCGAGAATGCAGGTAACGGGATTTCCTAACACATGCGTTTACAGAAATTATAAAACAGATTTTATGCTTTTGTAAAATCTTGACAACCTTTTCCCGTTATTCTAAAAATTGATTTAAACCTGCACTTTTTTTGATAATCTTGCAGGTTGAAAAAAAATTAAACTATTTCATTGTTAATAAATAAATTACGCTTTTTCTGAAAACCCTTTTCAGCAGTTTACTAATTAGTTTTGTAGTCATTCGCGTGCGATTTTGAATAGCAAGCATAATTTTATGAAAATGTAAACTTTCACCATATTCACACATATTAAAATACTTATCTTTTTGGATTTTTTATGGTGTATTTGTATTTTAAGTTATACAATCTAAACGTTTCGATAACACTTACAGTGATTTTCGTCAGTAGCAGTATTATTTATTAAAATTGTTAAAGTTGAAACAATTTTGGAAAATTTGAAAAATTATAATTTAGAATTTTCACCAAAAAAATTTGTAATGAAGTCGCGAAAACGTCAGTGGTTTTTAAAAAATGAAACAACGTCATTTTAGGTCGTAATAAGAGACAGACAGGATTGATAATAGTGAATAATTGATTTGTTGTTGCGGCTCCTACTATTACTATTAAAGCATAAAAAATATCTAAAATGCTAAACTGTTTATGTTCAAACATAAACACACTAAGATACATTCAATAATCTAAAATTCCTATCACTAAAAAATTTAAGTCATGGGCTTATTTTTTTTAAATGTTGAACTTTGCTTTTTAGTTGAGCAATAGTTCTGATTTTACAAAACTTTTCTAAAGCTGTTTCTTTTCTTTCGTATTTGGATATGATGATTTTAACTTCATAATTTCAAAATTACGAAAAATACAGAGACTTTTGTTATTTCTCATGGTTACAAAATAAAGTCACCAAATGAATATATTTCATATATTATTCCATTTTTTAGAATATGTTAGCAATTCGCAAATATATACTTCGAAAAATCTAAAAAAAATCAAACATCCTAGCTACTCTCATAATTTTCTATAAAGGAAAATTGAAGTTAATAAACATATCTCTCATTTCCTTGCTTATACTTTTAAATGTTAAAATGTTAAATACATAAAAAATTTTTAAAAATTCAATTTTTCTTGTGTTTTCAATAGTTAGTTTCTCCAAAAATTATGGCATATAGGAAAAATACTAGGATACTTTTTTTTAGGAAATTAATCAAGCTGTCTTTTTTATAATAAGTAATTTTTCGATGTCTGACGGTTAACGAGTTATTAGCGAAATAGGTCTAAGTGGTTTAGTTTGTTTGTGTAATTTATGTAATCCACACGTTTTAGGTGTAGGACGTGTGAGTGGATGTAATTTAGATTTCATTAAATATTGAATTTCAAACGATTTAGCGATTATGACTATTGAACATTTTTGAAACAAAATTAAAGAATTTTACCAATTAATTAATTAATTCAGTAGCGGGTTAGCAATGATTTTAAATGCCATTCAGTCATAACTGACTTTATTATTATTTTAGTATGTAAAAATCAGGTACAGAATAACAAATTGAATAAAGTGGATGTTAAACCTAAATTTACAATTGAACAGGAAACAATTAAAAATTACATTTTTTAGACATGAGCAAAACCGTAAAGGTCATAAATCTGGCAGAATAATCAATTCCAATTTACACACAACAATAAATACTAAGTACGAAAGCTATCAATAATTTGGTTAATACCATTGCAAAATCTTCACGAATACACCATAAACAATATGAATAGAATTAAGAATATTCTTCTCAAAAATAATTTTCCTTTACAATTTATTAATAAAACAATTTGACAACGTATCCAAAAATTTAAATTCCGCGTTAAGCAGTATTACTTTAGATGTCAAAATTAGTCAGATTATCTTTGTAATCTTTCAATAATTTAGATTGTGAAGAAATACCTAACACCAATTACTTAACTGTACCTTTCATATCTAAACTTTTACAATCAGTACAAAAGGAACAATAACATAAAAATTATAACACACATTAACAATACTCCAACACAAAAGACAAAACATAACAAATCAAATGTAGTTTACAAAATTGACTGCCATAATTGTTACAAGTGTTCTGTAGGTAGTACATTCATTTTTGAAGACATTTAACATAAACTAGAATGCTTTTAAGCTTTAAAAATTCACTAAACAGTAAATTCGTGAACGTGTATGGTTCTCACTGTTACTCAAGTTTCGAGATATGTTTCGTTAATATTTATAGTATACTTGTTAATTAAGCCACAGAACCTCTCTCTGGAGGGGATTGATCTGCATCTTGTATTACTATTAAATCCAGAAATTTTGTTGGTAGGAGGTCTATAATTGTTTCGCTGTGATAGATTGTTAACAAATCAAAATTTCAGTAATGTATTTGTATGGGTTTCTAATCCACGGAGAAAAAAGCAGATACATGTTTCTATTATACTGCCCAAATGTCTTTATAAACACTGATGGTTAAATCTAAAAATTCATACCACTGGTAAATGGTTTGAGGTTCCAAAAAAATAAATTTTGAAACAGTAAATCTTATGTGTTGCTTAATTTTCTTATGAAGCTAGGCAATTAAAGTATGGTCTATCGTTTTCATTTTCAAGTGTTTTATACAAAATTCTTTAAAACGTACATTGCAAAGAGATTTTGGAACTGGTATATGCTTCTGTCTCATGTCATTCTTAAAAAGATTTTTTGCGTTTTTAGTTGTGCTCCATTTGTAGTAACTACGGCGGCGATCCTTTCTATGCCGCATCACAAAAAAAGTCTTCACTAACAAAAATTCTGCGCTGTAAGTTAAATGCTAATACTTCCAATTCTATACTACGCTTAGAGAGATAAAAATGGATTTGCACAAAAATGTGTATTTATATATATATATATATATATATATATATATATATATATATATATATATATATATAAAATACAACTGAAATACTCTTTCACTCGCTCCGATCTAACGATAGCGAATAATAACATTATACACAATGACATAAATAACTTAGAATGTAAGTCCAGAAAACATAGTCTTGGCTTAAATCCTTCTAAATCTATCTTTATTATTTTCGAAGAGTACAAAAATCATGTTTACGTTTTGTTTATGGGAGAAGGAAATATCAACCCATTACGACGCTAATTAGCTAAACATGGATAACAGAAGTGTACTTCATGCCGCTGTACGTTACCATTCAATCATTTGTAATGAAGTTCTACCATATTTGCACCAAAAATCAAACACCTAAGCGACGTTCACAACGTAAACCTTTGATTTAAAGGACTAATTTCTCCTACATCTTTTCAAACACATGTTTCATCGATCATTTACATATAACATCTATTCCTTATATAATAAACTGTTACTGTCTCTCAACAGCCTATCACTATCCAAATTTAGATTTTTGTGCAGACAACTGTTGTTAACATCGCAAGCATAATTCACCATATTAATGCAATTCAAATTTAAATTCCATATCTGTATATTATTCGTTTTGCACAAAGCTAGCCTTTATCTTTATCTCTTTTTGTTATGTTATAATTTAGGGTTGAAACTTAGATTTTTTTTGCAATTCTAATTTATAATTGAAGCGCGCGTTAATAGTAGTATTACTTTCTTATTTTTTTATTGCAAAAAATAAACAGTATTATTATATCTCATTAAGTACATCGGGCTCATTAAAATACTTTAAACTTATTGAAAGTACCTAATTATGCAAATGACAATAATTTGGTAATCTTTCAATATCTGTGGACAGCTATTTATAAGCGGTCTGTTTTTTGTTTACTCTAATGACTATGTGATAAGCAAGCAATAATGGAACAAAAGAAATTATTAATCCCGTATGTTTATTGAAATTTACTTAATTCTGTAGTTAATAATAAGAATCTTGTCTACCAGTTTCAAACGTTAGGTACAGATACTTAAGGTAATTAAATAGTAAAAATAACATAAACGACTAACTACATTAATTTTGTCTTGAAGTTTGTAAGATGATATATATATATATATATATATATATATATATATACAACCAACAAATGACACAAATTGGTTATATTTATTGAAAACTACAAAGTTCATGTTTCTTATGTACCACAATGAATGTAGTGAAATGAAAGCAATAGCATTAATGAAACAAAAGAAAGGAAATTAATAGTATTTAATATTTATATAAATTTATTTCGTATTATGGTTAAAGGTAAAAGAATATCAAACTGTAGGCATACATTAGTGAACAAATTAAATAGTAAAATATCATAAAAGATAGCTATTCAAATTTAATTTAATTTTAAAAGTTGTAAAATTGTATGTAGGCAAATTAAAATTGCCGGAAAGTAGTACACAAAGACAGAAAATGATTAATTTCTAACATTTATTAAAATTTACTTAATACTTTAATTTAATTAATGATAAGAGAGCTTTACCGATCTATTTCAAATGTTAGTTATACATAAATGAGTCTTTTACATAGTAAAAATAATGTAAACGATAGGTATTTACATTTAACTTAACCTTGAAGTTTAATTTAATTTTAATTTAATTAATACTATCGCTAAAGATAAGAGAATTTCAAATTTTAGGTATACATTATTACACAAATTAAAAAATGAAATAACGTTTAAGATAACTACTCAAATTTACTGTAAAATTGTATGGATGCAAATTAAAAAAGTGATACACAAAAAACAGGAAACCATTAATTTCTAATATTTATTGAAACTTACTTAATAATTTTGTTGGTGATAAAATAGTTTTTCCGCCATTAAGTTAGTTAGCGTATTTAAATCTAATTCTCTTAAAGTCCTTAAATTGTATGCATACAAATTAGAATTACCGAAAATTTTGAAAATTAGCTTCTCATGTTTACTACATTTTCAATAGTCAATAAGTTATAATACAATATAAAGATTTTGTTAAAACTGGTAACACAGGTAGAATAAAGAAACGAAATTTATAGTCTCTGACATCTATTGAAATCTTGATATTTTACTGGATTATAAACGTGTTTTGTTGATCAACATCAAATTCTAGACGTCCACAAATAAGCTAATTAAATAGTAATAGTAAAAACAGCGTTACGTATTAAAATATAATCTTTTAAATACTTTTAATCGTAAAGGAAGTTGTCACATTTAATAAAATAACGTATTTATTTCCTCAATCATTTTGTCACAAAGGATGTAATTTACAAATTTTAAACATTTTTTCAAACGAAAGATATTATCTCCAGTAATAAATTAATACAAAGGGTCGTAAAAGGGGAGACCTGAAATGAACAACAACTGGTTGACCTTGTAACGCACATGGTTTTAAGTGTATGGTGCGACAACGTAAAGGGTGCTGCTAAGACCATTCTCTTATACTTTCCGATGGAAGCGCCGTCTTCAGATCTACGGCATCAACTAATATCGCGATTTTATAGGTATACGTTCGTTGTAGTTTTTTTTTTGTTAGTTTGCTCATGTGTTGCTTATGTGTTACTATTTACTTATTGTTAGCTTATATTACTTATTTGTGGACTGTTCAGGAGTCCTTCTCCCCTTCATCCCTGGTCATTCCTTGTTGTTGTGTTGCGGTGTTTGGTGTTATTGTATGTTGTACAATCATGAGGTATGGTTATTTTGGGTGTAAAAAAAAGAAAAAAATTATTTAGGTTTTATTGAGTAATGAATGTGTTAATGGGTTAAGTGTGCGTGGTAGTTGTGGTGTGTGTGGCGTGGTTGGTGTGCTTATATTCGCTGGCCGGTATCTTGCTGGGGTCGTCATCCAATAGACATGGGGATGCGGAGGGTATACGGGATGTTGTCAAGGGATTCTTCTATCTCCTCGGGGAGGTCGTCGAGGAGTTGTGCGAGGATGGTGGGTGGATGTTTGAATTTGAGCTTGGGTTTCCTTCGTGGGAATGGGGGAAAGCGGTAGTTATAAGGAGTGGTAAGGATGTCTTTGGTTGGGATGGTATCGCCGAAAATTCTTTTGTGGGTAAAATTTTTCTGAAGGGTTTTGATTCTATGTGTGATTGGGGACATATTGGCGCGTTGGATAGTAAGGGTATTAGGGTACCTGAAGGGTAACCGGTGTATGCGTCGTTCGTTGTAGCACCCTCACCAAATTTTATATTTAAGTACATGTAGTATGGTAGTACCCAAATACGAGGCAAAACGAACTGGCACCAATAAAAGGTGCCACTAGGAAGGTTTATACACACACACACACACACACACACACACACACACACACACACATATATATATATATATATATATATATACATGATTATTGGAAGTCAGGAGAGTGAATGAACAAAATGTGAAAAAGTGGATATTTATAATATAAAAGATAAATTATTAATAAATACAACAAAGAGAGAACAATACATGAAATAAACTATACGGAATGTTCCGCATCGGCCTGATTTCCATCCAACTGTAAGTAGCAACAGCTTTCACAGATAATTTTTGCATCATGTTCCAAACACAAAAATTTGTCGCGTGGTCTGAAAAATTACTTTGTGTATCTTTATTTTTCATCTTGAGCGCAAGGTGCTCTTGTTTGTCGTTTGTATATAAGTTGAGCATTTATTCCAGGGATATTTAGCATCGTGGAAAATGTTACTAGAGGCCAAGGGCGTGTGCTTCTTTGGACATTATAAGTTGCACATATTTGATCCACCAAATCAACGCCCCCGTTATTACGGTTATATAATTTGCGGCTTATGATTATCTCCTGTTGTTTCATCAATTGAGCCATCAAAATGCATGCTTGATGCTAAAATTACCATTTTACCCTTTAAGGTACATGTGAAACTAACGTAACATCCTTATGAAAGCCAAATAAACTTGATTTTTCAGGTCTGCCTTTGATTGAAACAAACTCGGGCGGAAGTTTATTTTTTTTCATGGTACCTACGTAAGAAAGAAAGAAAGTTTTTGATTGAAGAAATGAGACCAGAACCAGATCAGTAAACCAGTTATCTGCTGTTATGTTACGGCCAGTGTTATAAATAGGTTCTGCCAGTCTCTTGACAACATCAGCAGGTTTGAAGCTTGTCTCGAATGGACCTTGTGGTTGTTTTCCTGGGTATATTTCCAGATTGAGGGAATACCAGACTCTTGCATCCACTAGGTCAAAAATTTGAATGCTGTACTTATTCGGTTTGGAGGGGATATATTGCCCAAACGGACACCTTCCTCTGAAACCCGCAAGCATCTCATGAGTCGTGACATTTGTGCCAGGCGAGTAATTGGCTTTACAGTTTTCCACAAACGATGTAAACACTTCGCGACTAGCTGCAATCTTGTCAAATTTTCTTCGTTCTAGACGAGTTGTCATATCGTCAAACCGGATACACTGAAGAAGAAACTTGAATTTTTTCAAGTTCATAACTAAGCAAACATTCCCACTTCATAGCCATCATCTCCCTATAGCTCTTCTAGGCTTTGCGAGTTACTGTGTAGTAGACCTGCCAAATACAGTAACCATATAAATGCTTTCAGCTCGATAAGACCTGTATACTTGGCATCCCGTTCTCGGCTGTAATTTGTTTGGATTGTTGAAATATATTGATTTGTAGAATCAACGATTTTGTTCAGAATTTCGTTACTTACAAAATAACCCCAGCAATCGAGCACAGACTTTTTATTTCATGCAGGTCCAATTACACCCGGTAATCGCACTATAACGTTCTGCGGTCGAGTCTTCACACGTTGTGAAAATTCAGTTTTATTCCATTGCGTTTTATCTTTCCCTACGAATGAAATTTCGCATTCTTCTGAGTCACTTCCAGAGGATGAGGAAGTCTGATCAGTCTCCGAATTATCGATCTGTTCCTCGATTTGATCCTCGCAATCGGTATCACTTTCACCTTCGAATTCAGTTTTGTTTTCATCATCCGACTGCAAAGAAGCTATATTTCGTAGTTCTTTGGCATCTAGTTCATCCTCTGGATTATAAATCTCTTGGTGACTCCACATTTTCAAAAGAGAAGTATAATCACCGTGACAATCGTAAACACTGAACGGGGGCAATGAATCTAATAGATTAGCAACGAAAAAAAAACTTCTCAGACCAATATGGCAATAAATGTTTACAGGTTGTTATGGGTACTTTCTAAACAATAATATGAAATAAGAAGATAAATTGTAACACACAAAAAACACGAGATCGGCCGCAAGGAATCTAATAAATTAAATATGGTGCTAACCACCACGGCCGCATGTAACTAAGATACAAACGTGACTGGCGTTTCCTCAACTCAGAAGACGAAGATAGACGAGCGCATGATTGCGAGATAATATGGAACCGTAAATTATTCAGAAATTTGTATAGCGATAATCTCTCAGATCAGTTGCGCCCGAAGGAGAGTTAAAATGTAGAAGAAGAACATGTATGTATATTTTTGCTTGTATAAATGTTATAATATTGCATAATAGAAAAATTTAATGCATGTTCAAGGACAAAGGGTGTTAGAATTTATTAAATTTCGCGGAAGGACCGCTCGCGCACATGTAGGACTTCTATAAAAAGTTGAATCTAGATCTGGATACTACTTGGAATGAATTTGAGTGCGAAATTGGGTTGTTTGAAAGAATTGTGAGGATTTTTGTAAATATTTCAAGATGACGGCGATTTTCTAGTTTTGATTGCATTGGAGCCGTTTCGGAATTTATGCGTGGCAAAGACGCACAATTTTTTTTATATATGATTGTGGACCTGAACAGGCTAAATTAGGCCTATTGTACTAAAGCACTCAGGAACACTTAGGAGGATGGATAGAGGGATAATGAATTGCCAATAAATGCCTATGAACAGGTACCTTAAATTTTCTCATATCATAAGTGAGAGGAAAACAGGAACTAAGAAGATCATTCCAGAGTTTAGAAGCCGTGTAGAAAAATGTGGATTGCGCCCGTTTGGTACGACAAGTGGAGATTTGTACTGCATACTGATGATGTGAATGTGCGAACCGAGTATTTCTCGCAAAGATAGCCCGAGATGGTATCAAAGAATATAATTCAGCAGCACAATAGCCGTTGTAATAACGATAATACAAAGAAAGAACTGAAACCATCCTTCTATGCTCAAGGGACTGTATTTGAGAAGTTAAGGACGGGTCATTTATAAGCCTAATCGCTCTCTTTTGAATACGATCAACGATATCGAGAGCGTATTGGGGAGCACTAACCCAAAGGTGAGAACTATATTCCAGATGAGGCCGAATTTGGGCCTTATACAACAGAAGGAGTTGTCGAGAGGTAAAGCACTGCTTAGATCTGTATAAAAAGCCTCTTTTACGAGCAGCTGTTTTGGTAGCTGACAGAAGATGGTCAACCCATGAGAGATTTGAAGATACAGTCATACCCAACAGAGTAATAGAGTCTGAAAACTTAAGAAAAAGCTGATGATCGATCTTTTTTGGCGTACATAAGGCAACACTGAGTTTTGTTAGCATTAAATTTAACTAGATTATTGCTTCCCCATTCGAGAATACGTTGAATGTCTTTGTTGATTGAACTTGCCATTTCAGCTTTAATTTCTTGATTTGACACAGAAGGTGGATTATCACTATGAGTAGACTGAGATGAACTACAGTGAAGGGTGCTATCGTCAGCAAAGCAATGAATGGAGTTAGTTGTTGAAGAAATAAGCTCATTTATGTACAGCAGAAAAAGTGTAGGCGCTACAACGGATCCCTGTGGTACGCCCGCGTTAATGCTAACTTCTTTTGAAAAAAAGCCAACAACCACGACACGTATTCGTCTTTTATCAAGGTTACTAAAAACCCAGTTGATGAGCATATCATTTAACCCAAACGAGGTGAGTTTGGCAAGTAAACACTTATCCCAAACTTGGTCAAATGCCTTTGAGATATCTAAAGCGACTGCTCTACTGTATTGTTCCAAACTTGGGTCACATATGAAAGAAGATCGCCTGTTGAACGACTTTGCCTAAACCCATATTGGTGGTCACTAAGGAGTTTGTTAGTTTCAAGGAACGTGAGCAGTTGCTGATTGATGGCTTTTTCCATGATTTTAGACAAAATGGAAGTGATGGCAATTGGTCGGTAGTTTGAGGGATCCGTCTTATCGCCTTTTTTGGGAATAGGTTGAACATGTGCTAACTTCCATGATGAAGGAATTCCCAGAAGACATAGAGATCGTATAGAGCTTAGATAGGACTGGTACTAGTTCGGGGGAACATTTCTTTAAGACAATAGCTGGGATACAGACTGGGCCAGTCGCCTTATTGAGATCAAGCCTACTGATGATCGATTCCAAGAGCTTGTACCGAAAATGAATTGGTTTCATAGCGTATGAAGAAGAGTTGACTAGGGGCACATCTTTTCCAGAATCATTGAGACACGAGTTTGATGCAAACAAATCCACAAAAACATTGGCTTTGTCTACAGAATCAGCAACTACCGATCCGTCAATAGACGTCAGGGGGGGAAATGAAGATGTTCCAAAGTTTTTGCTAATGGCTTTAGCTAAAGACCAAAATTTAAATTTAAATTTAGATGTAGCTAGTTAATTGCATTTTCGTTGCTCGAACAACTTTTTAGTAATAGTGATGACACTTTTGCAGATATTTCTAGCACCGACGTGTTCTACATGGCTGTCGACTGATTTATTAGATTTCCATTTAATGTAATATTTATTTTTTAAAGATATTGCATCAGCACAAGTCTTATTGAACCAGGGTTGGGAACGCGAATGACCTATACGGTACTATTTTTTGGGAATGTATAACACCATTCCCATGAGGATGACTTCAGATACTGAAAGAGCGATGTCCGAAGAAGAGGACGACTTAAAACAATATTCACGCCATGGAAAGGTTCCAAAGAAATCCCGTAAATCACTCTATCGAGCTGACTTAAAACACCACAAGGTTCTACCGCTTTTGCGAACAACAGTGGAATTAGGTACAGTAGAAATGATTTTTATTATACAATGGTCGGAAAGACCTAAAGGCGAAAGAACGGAAGTTTTATAAAGAAGAGGGTTTGATGTAAGAAAGAGATCCAGAAGATGTGGAGTAAATATAAAAATCCTTTGGGATAGGTTCGTATATTTTGTAACGATCTATGCTGGTTTTTATTTGTAAATAATTAATGTCGAAGTACATATTAGTTTAATGCAAAAACCAAAACCAAAACAAATGAAGTGATTAATTGAGAACTGGAAACTACTATTGAGTTTTTCCAAAATTTAAGAAGTGTTGAAACAGATCTATAATAAACAGCAATAGACTTGATAAGTATTGTGTATGAAGAACTCGCGCGATCTAAAAAGGAACATGAAGTTATTCTTCATGTAACTAAATAAAGGTGATTTTATTAATTAAATTAAACAGTACTGGACATTGATATTACTGATTTAAATATATGTGCGATTGTTAACAGCACTAAATCAACTGTTTACAGACTATTAAGAATTTAGTGTAATTAATATTTTCCTTGACAAATATTGTTTTAGAAAAGCATTCAGTAAATAAATTGTCCAATTTTTATACACGTTTAAAGGCGTGAATGAACGCGAACATTTAAGTAAGCGAGTAGCGCGACGGGTAATATCCGTAAATATCAGGGCCGCTTATTAGTGACAAATGCGGGTACATATTAAGGATTAATAAGAGCAAATCAATCCCATTGAATAGGACATTACACCTGTTAAGGGACTGTTGAATTTATATATGTAAGAATATTTTTTGATTTTTGAACAGTGGAAAGTTGATTATCTTTAGGGATATCATTGTTTGTATTGTTGATTTCACTCAGGCATTAACGATAATCAATCTTCATTACCTGTTATTATATGTTTAGATTATAAGGTTTATTGGACTTTAATTTATAAAATTAGTTTTTCGGTATGTGGTGCTCCTCGGAACCAATACATGTAAATATTTTTGCATAATTGGTTAATATATTTCGATTAGTTAACTTATTTCTTTGCTTGTTTAAATTGTTATTCCTTACAGTCTAAAGCTTTAATAGAGAACCAATATTTAATTGTTTTCTGTTTGTGAAGGATTACACCGTTTGAAAATAATAAACCTTTTGATATTTTGGCCAAATGATTAATCTGAAATTGTTTATTTTGAATCAGATTGATTACGAAATGTAATTACTTTTTATTCATTAATAGTCATTAAATGCACAGTATTGATCATGATTTATTTATTAAGCAGAAATTTCAGGTTAACAGCGACTCATTCAGGCTCGTGAATGTCTAAATACAGTTTAATGATCAGAATTCGCATAGTATTTGCTAGAAAATATGTGATTCATAAGCGACATACTGATCGTTAGGTTTTTCAATTGTTAAGATACGAATTAATGTTTGAGTGATTACAAATTAATGGACCAAATTGGGTGATATTTATTTATTTCAGAATTTTTATGACAATGATAAATATTAGTTTATGCGTATACGAGGGTAAATTAGGAAGTATCCAGATAACGTCTTATTATTCGAGTTTCATGAATATACAGGGTGTGATCAATAAGTTTACGACAACGTGTATGTTTCAAAATTTTATTAAGCTTTGGATAAATTTATTTTTAAGGGTAATTGATCCTAAAGGTTTTCAAAATTGAATTGACGTATATTAAGATTACTAACACGAAATTTAACGTACTCTTTTAAAGTGAGAGAGTGTTGTAGACATTGAATTTTTGAACTTTAATGGTGTATGATTTTATCGAGTAGGCTACAATCTTCCACAGTCACGTAGGACTATTTATTTTACAGAAATTTAAGATTTTGGTGGCGCCTAGAGACAATTTTTCCCGGACCGAATGTTGTTATTTGTTGTTTTATGGTAAATGTAAGGTGCAAATTTCAATCATTTTACGTCTTATATCGAACCCGCCCATTTCCATTTTACCAACCCGCTTACCTTGGTAGGCCTGCACAACGACTAGTGCAGTTTGAACGTGTAACAAATTTTACTTGTAGAACTAGACGTAACGGTCAAGTTGGAATTTTTTAAGATCTTTGTGCATTTAATGCTGATATATATATATATATATATATATATATATATATATATATATATATATATATATATATATATATATATATACCTAATTGGAATAAATTCTATAACTCAAAGGGTGAAGTCCGGGAGAAAAATCATGATAGGCATTGCTAAGAGAGTGGATTTATTTGTTTGTTATTTTTGATTTTGATTTTTTTGTTCAACAAAATAATGTTTAAAATTTTGAGAAAATAAATACTGCGTTGTATTCCTCTCAATACAAGCTTTCACACGGTGTATGACCTACCCTTATGTTTGAAAAAAAAGTTAAGGATGGCTTACCCCCGGGGGTGGATATATGGAGAAACTGTAACCCCCAGATTGAGGGCTGGAAACAATTATAAAGAACTGGAAACAATTATAAAGAAGCATGATTTTTCTCCCGGACTTCACCTCTTTGAGTTACAGAATTTATTCCACTTAGTTATATGATAAGAAAAACTACGTTATGCATATAATTTAAATTAAATTTAATTAACTGTATTACTTAGTTTGTTATTTTAAATAATTATTTTGATAATTTTAATGTATCTAAGTGTGTAGTACTAATAAGCACTGTTTATTCGCTAAACTCTTCATCTCACTTAATTCTACCTGCTTTAAGGGTGTAAAATATCAGCACAATTTGTATATGTGTAAGTTTTACTCGTACTACATCAGGACTTCATAAGTAAATTGGAGTTAGAGAATGGAAGATATAATGTATCGTTACTGTGATAGTCTTGTCAAGGAACATAAAACTTGAGATATTGTAAGAAATCGGGGAAATCAATCTTATCTTGTCCCAAGTTCTGACGAAGTTACATTCCAATTTTTATTGGGTGATACTCTAGCAATCAGTGTTTGCCTATAATATAAGTTCGGTATGATCACAATGCCTATACAGGAAAAGCGCCATGTAGTTTAACTTTTGTTTACTCAGGTTTTATTATTTAATGTGTAATGTGCCTTATATTAAAAGGTTCCATACTGTAATTGACAAATGAACCTATCATTATTTTACTGAAATTACTGTAGGCTGTATTTACTAAACACAAAAATTGATTTGAAACATTTAAGTATATAATGGATTATAGTAATAATTACACGTTGTAATACTATTCTCTACTAATTAAATACAAATTCCCTTATTGATCTGTTCATTACTGTGGGGATTAAACTAATATCAAAGCATATTATCTGATTTTAGCATTGTAAAATATACAATACGTTTATAAGTACATCACACAGAGAAATTTACGTACATTTAACTGATTTTAAAAATATGCTTTTTCCTTAAAACCGAGTAATACGTAATAGTAACTGCAGTCCCCCAAATCTTTCTTACTTACTACAAAAGTACTGCAATAAAAGACATTTAAGATTGTGCTATAATAAAATTGTTTCGTTTGTTTCAAATGGTATTTAAATAACCGACGATTTTGAAAATAACTTCAACCACTATAATCTTTCATTTAAGGATTTAAAATTCAATTAACTTGTATAAAATTAATTAATCCATAATTTTGCAGTAATCTAATACTATTTTACCATTTCAGGTAATACACAACATGAGAATCCATATTCATCTATACAGTAAGTAAACATTGAAGCATTTATGTGCGGGATATAAGGTGTAACAGATTTTGTCAGATTCAATAAGAACGTTTTCTCCGCTTGTCAAACATCGTTTCAATTCTGTCTATGCGAAAATACATAATTTGATCGAATATATTAACAAATGAATAACATATTATTCAGTTACGTTTAAGTGATTTATGTTAAGTATTACATGGTCTCTTTTTAAAATACAAAAACTTTTATTTTATTCTCTTTAATTAATTAAAAAACATACATAACAATTGAGTGATATGAAAATTAATATCATTTTTACTGACGCTGAACGTATACACATTGCAACTGTTTGTAGAACAAATTGAAAACATTCAAACCGGTTCAAAAATTAATCGAGTTTGAAAAACAAACATAATTAATTTTTCATAAAAATCAATGGAATTGAAAGTAATTGTACAGTTACGTAGATATATTTGTTAAAAAGGAAAAGTTACATCTTGTGTTACTTTCTTAAACTAATCATTATTATTTTGTTTTAATATCAGTTGTCTCACAGTATAATTGTCGAAAAATTTAGTTCTGAAGTTGATAACCGAAAAAACGACTTAATATAAAATGATACTAATTTTGGTGCTGTCATAGTTAAATATAAGATTCCGATTCAAAATCTATTTATTAGTATATTGAAGCGTTAAAAACCCTAATACAATTTTGTGCATTGCATTTTAATTTATACTGTCAGAATTATTTTCAAAAAAGAAACAGATTTATTTTTTAATCAAACAACAGAGCAGTTACACAGAACACATTCCATTAAAGGAACAATGAATGATACCTTGCATCACTTTTTTAGACTATTTATTAAAACTTACTTTGTTTTAAAATCAATTATTTCACAATTTGATTGTCGAAAATTTTAGTTGTAAAATTATTAACGAAAAAAAAAACAGCTTAACACAGAAACTAAACTAATAATGGTAATATAACAGTTAAATGTAAGGTTAAAGACATTCCAGTTGAAAATCTTTCAACATTATTAATGATGAGTTACAAAGCACTAATCAAATTTGTGCATTGTATTTCAGCAGACATTCTTTTCCTAAACATTTTAATAATCACATAGTCACTACTAGAGTATATTAATTATATTTATATATCTCATTTCACCTAGTTTCTTCATTCGTTTTGAAAAATTGACTCAAGCAAGTTTTGATGTAACAGTAAAGCATTATATTTAAAATACTTACCTTTTTTTAGTTTTTTTAATGATGTATTTTTGTATTTATGTTTTACACAAATCTACGTTTCGATAATACTTACAGTTATGGTCTTCAGTAGTAATAAAATCTTTTACAGTTATTTAAGATCTTGCAACAAATTTATGAAATTTGAAAAAGTGAAAAAACAAACATAAGCCTGCTGTTAACATAACAGTTTAATAAACGCATGAAGCTAACTATGGAATACAATTTTAGTAAAGAATAACTACATCCTTAATAAACTAAATACTGTTAAACCTTGAAGACGACAAATCAGAACAGTGAAAAACGTCATAATCAAACAGCAAATTTAACTAAATGTAATCAAATCATGATGTCAGTGTAAAGTTGTGAAAAACTTTAATTTTAAGTTGATAAAAACATTCACAAATAGAAACTTGGTATCAATTAAAAATACAGTCAAATCTAGCAAAGAAATAGCTTTGTTAATGACTGTAATAAGTGTTATTTTAGAGTAAAAATACAATGTAGTACGCTTGACACAATTTTTAATGTTAATTTTAATTTAATTTCGACTACATATGTTAAATTATAGTGCAGTGGTAATTTAAAATATAATTGGTGAGGCATTTACTTCAAGGTCTAGGAAAGAAAACCTAGACATAGCAAACGCTAAAATTAAAATTAAGACCTATTAAGGCCTATTTTTATAAAATGCCAAAACCCAAAACCTGTTTAAACGGAAATTTTCATTTTGCCTATTGACGTTATTAGTATATTTCTAAATCTCAACAGCTCCACGTTGTAAGCGAACATAATAATGAGTTTGTCTTGAAAATATTTCCACATTATCAAATTGAATGTTATAATTTAAATTATATAAAGCATGCTCAGCTACCGCAGATTTCTCTGGTTAACCTAATCTACAATCTCTCGTATGTTCTTTACGTCTTGCATGAAAGTTACGTTTTATGGTTCCGGTGTAAACCTTTCCACATGAACAAGATAAATTGTATACATCAGAAGATGATCATGGGTTTGAAGCATCTTTAGATGACCGTAAATGTTCTTTAACTTTTCTTGTACGTTTCACTTTTTACAAAACTCCCTTTAAAAGAAACTATTGAATATATTGATCATATTTTTCCAACGGATATAACAATTCTTTTGCAGCAATATCTTACTACGACTTCACTACGATTCATTGGAATAATAAATTCTATGAACAGCTTGATGGTGTAACAATGGGTAACCTTCTTAGTACTGTTATATTGTAGTGAAAAAGCATTAGCGTTACAAAATGCACCTAAAACCTTTTAGTTTGGTATAGATATGTAGATGACACATTTGTTATTTGGAAACATGGAGAAGAAGCACTAGGTGAATTTTTATTTTTTTATAAATGGTATAACATCCTAGCATCCAGTTTGGAAAAGGAAACTAGTGGAAGTTTCCCATTTCTGGACATTACTAATATCAAAAACTAATATTCACTATCTATTAAGGTTTACAGAAAGCAGACACACTGACAGACACCTTCATAAATTATCATATCACCATCCACGTCAAAAAATTGGTATAATTAAACCTTTAGTGGACCGAGCAAAACGAATTTGTTATTTTGAATGTTTGAAAGATGAATATAAATATTTAATAAAATCCTTACAAGCTGATGAATATTCTTCACTTAGTGATATTAATGATGTTACTACGCCTGCGAAACATAAAGATGAAGGAAAACCAGTACTTAATGTTGGTACTGCGTTTTTTCTTTTAAAAGTAATGTTGTAGATAGAATTGAAAAAATCCCAATTAATCATGGCATTATAACTGTTTCTAAACCTACAATAAAAATTAAAAACCATTTAAGGCGACCTAAAGATGTTTCATACCCATTATCATATTTCAGAGTGTATATGTTTTCTTGTTCATATGGAAAAGTATACATTGGAACCACAAAAGGTAGCTTTGATACAAGACGTAAAGAACATATGAGCTTTTGTAGATTAGATCAACCAGAGAAATCTGCGGTAGCTGAGCATGCTTCAAATAATTTAAATCATGACATTCAATTTGATAGTATGGAAATATTGTCAAGACAACCTCATTATGTTCGTTTACAACGTGAAGCTATTGAAATATATAAACATCCTAATAACCTCAACAGACAAGAAGAAGGTCTCGGTTTAAATAGGTTTTGGTATCAAATAGTTAAAAAAAGGGCACAATAGTACGTCTTAATTTTAATTTTAGCTTTTGATCTGTATAGGTTTTTTGCTGTTCTTTCCTAGACATTGAAGTAAATGCTTTACCAATTATACGTTAAATTACCACAGCATTATAATTTACGTATGTAGTTGAAATTAAAATTAAAAATTATATGAAACATACAACATTATGTTTTCACTGTAAAATAAATTGTTGTCTGTAACTGCAAGGTTATTAGCCACTCGGTACGCTACTCATATTTCATCCATTTTTATTTTATTCTATATTTTGTTGAAAATCACTTTCAGATACTGTAATACATTGGTCATTTTAAGGTCTATTTGCATTATGTTCTTAATTCCGAGCCTTGTTCTGATGTCCTTTAGCTCTCTACAGGACTCAAGGACGTGTTGAATGGTAAGCTTTTCGTTACAATATTTACTTGTTGGTTGCAGTTTATTATTTAATAAATATGAGCGTGTTAAGTGCTTATATTCTATTCTTATTCTCGTAAGTACTATACTCTCCTTTCTTGCCATTTGAGGATAACTTTTTCTTTCTTTAGGTTTTGGTATATGTCACCTTAAAAACCTGTTTTCTGCAGCCCATTCGTTTTCCCATACTTGCCAGACCCGGTTTTTTATTTCTTTCTCGTTTGTTTCCGGTGGATTGAAGCTGCTGTAGTATGTCTTTTAGATCAAAAAGAATTGTACTTTGTTTTTTAGACATTTTTTCACTTTCACCAATAAAAAGTATGACTTATAAAGTGGTTTGGAAGGTTTCTTATTTTTATTACGTATTTTAGTACCCGCCACATTCTTTTTAGTTTTAGTGTTAACATCCCTGATTCTATATGTATGGTTCTTATCGGACTGGTTTGATAAGTCCTAATCGAATATCGTATACATAGGTTTTGTATAACCTCTAAGGGTTTGAGAATGGAATAAGCTGCAGATCCGTAGTCAGAGATTAATGATTTATATACCCTTATCAGAACTTCCCTATCTGCGCCCCATCTAGAGTTGCATAGAAGTGTGGTAATGCGCAATCTTTTTCTTTAGTTACGACATTTTCTACATGCGATTTCCATGTTAGTGTATGGCCAAATATTACACTTAAGAATTTATCGTTTGTTACACATTTGATTTTATTTTCATATTAATAAAGCTATTTATTTGTTGGATTTGACTGGTTTTTTGAATTGATGTCAAGTTTTTTTTGTGAATGCTGTTATCAATTTAAAATTAAAGATTTTCACAACTTTACACATTTCATTAAACTTTGTTAAATTTGCTCTTTGATTATAACATTTTTCACTGGTAGCCTTCGACCGCTAGAGGATGTTCTGATTTGTCATCTTCAAGCCAGTTTAGCAATGTTTAATTTATTAAGAACCTAGTTATTCTTTAATAAAATTGTATACCACTGTTCGCTTTATATGTTTATCAAACTGTTATATTAATAGCAGGCTTATGTTTGTGTTTTCACTTTTTAAAATTTCATAAATTTGTTTCATCTTAAACATCACTAATAAATTTTATTACTACTGAGGACGATAACTGTAAGTGTTGTCAAAACGTGTAGATTTGTGTAAAACATAAATATGGAAATACATCATTGAAACCCAAAAAATAATGGTGAAAGCTTACATTTTCATAATACAGCATGAAATTGGTGAAAGACATTTCAAATCAAATATTACCTATAGGTATTAATTAGTGGTTTAGAAGAAACATATAGCGTTAAGGAAATAATAAGAGCAGTAAGATTATAGTCTGGCCAAAGGTATGTTTTAATTGATCATATCATGTAACTATAAATGGACTACAAACGTCTGGTAATATTGCAAACTGGATATAATCAAAAATAAACTTAACAAAATCTAAATATATATATATATATATATATATATATATATATATAGCAATTAGAGATTTAGTCAAATGTTCTTTTTATCTGCTGAAATTGTATTCTGAAATAGAATACTTTGATTTAATTTGAATTATGTACGTTAAATGTTTGCAGTGCTTAGATGACTATACGTACTTATTTACTTGCAGGTATAGGAAAAATACAACAAAAAACCTAGACATACGAAAAGTTTAGAGTTGATGTAAAGTTTTGCCTGTTTTTAACTACAAGATGCCAAATCGGAGATTTTCTTGTTGTATGCTATCTGCATGTGTATATATCTCAATAGCTTCTACAGCTTGTAATAGTTCTAAGGGAACATAATAACGGTTTTCATTTGATACAATTTTTGAGTATTATCAAATTAAATACTTAAATTGTTTAGTTACTGCGGGTTTTTTTGGTTGATTCAACCTACTAATCGGATTGCGTCTACATTGCAGTTGTCCTTTCTGAGCTGTGAGATGCACAACAAATGAGATGTGAGAGATCGAATACTTGAAAACCACGATAACGGACTGTACGTGTTCATTGTGATTTGTGTATATTTGATGATTTCTGACTAATAACTCCTTCTTTTTGTATCACACCGCTCATACGAAAATAACTGCACCAAAGTATCAAAGATAAGTGGTGTCAATGTATACTTTTTTAGAAGAACAAGACAACGTATGCAGCTCGGAACATGACTTTAGGTTAGAATTGTTCAATTCATCTTCCAAAAATGTATACATTTTTTTAAATGTCAAATTCATTTAGTTCGTGTTAAAGATTTATTTATTAAACATTAGAAACAGTATGAAGTGGAAGAAAAACTCAAAACCGAAATTCTCTATTATTTTTATTATATATGGTGCAGTTCAAAAATAATCCTATATGTATATATATATATATATATATATATATATATATATATATATAAATCATCAGGGATGAACCGAATTTAACATACAAACAATCAACTTGACGTTAAAATATACAAATAAAATTAGAAAGAGTAATACAACATGAAACAGTCTGCTTTTAACTCATATTATTTTAATTATTTATATTATCTACGCGTTTTCATATCATATCAATTTTGATTAATATTTCAAACGTTTGTTAACACGTTTCTTTCTTTACTGACGAGGATAGCTAAAATTGCTATTGAAACGTTGAATACTTGTAAACATTTTTTAGAAAGACAGAACCACAGTATTTTGGTTTCTCACAAACACTTTTTGCATACTTATAAATTAAGAATTTTATTTTAATTTGATGTAAGTGTCCTCATTAATTCATTATCAAATTCGGTAAATTTAGCAAATCGTTGCTGTAAGAGATCTCGTTAAGAATCCAGTTAATTATGGTTACTTAAAATAACATTCAATACTACGTTTTCAAATACATATAGCTAATTGTTATATACGTGTTACGTGTTATTTTTTGGGTTTTCATATATGTTATGTTTGTTAGACATTTTGTTTAATTTGAAACGTTTCATTTTTTAGCGACCCTCAATACAATTGCTAAGGAAACATACTTATAAAGTTTGTACAATTTATATTGAAATGCACGATTTAAAAAAACCTCAAGATAAATGTAATAATTAATTAATACAGTGAAAGTTTAGATTTTCGTATATCTCGATTTTTTATTTAAACGTTGATGCTCCAACTCTACATTTTAATGGTACAAAGCGCTGAACTTGACCAAAGCACCGATGACCATTTCATTGAATACGCCCATTCCGCCGAGTGAGCAAAGTGTCGAATCCACAAAACGCCAAATGTCAAAACGTAGACACGTTTATAGTTAAGGGGGATCTCGATAGATAGTTAGCCAACACATCAATCCCCCATAAGAGCAATGTTAAAAACGTTCTAACTTTTTATATTATTATGAAGTTATCTGAAACTTATAGAAACGCGTAAGACGTCAATAATCCCGAAACTTTCCTAAATGTTTGAATATAGAGTTTTTTTAAAATTTCAATTTCTCTTATTTTTTATTGAATTTTTTTCTCAGTAGTGATTAAATTGGAATATTTTTAACAAAAGCCCTATATTCAGACATAGGTTTTTCGAAATAAGAAAGTGTTAAAATTTCGAAAAAATTGTAGATTTATAATTTACTATTTAAAACATTATAAAAACGATAAATGTTCTGATGTCAATAAGGTAGAAATTCCATTAAAAAATGTAGCAGCATAGTCTGCTCATTAAATGACCCGGGGGCACAAAGATCTTCAGGTATTCCTATTTAACTTTGAATCCTAAAATATTATTTAAATTAAAATAATTAATTAAATGTACCTTACATGCCTCCACAGGATCAATGTCGCCGCTTCTTAAAGAGCTCTTTGTTTCCACCACTGCATCTTCTTCTACTAGTCCGCCCGACGAGCATGCTAAAAATGGTTTTTCTTCGTCTAAAAGGAGTCCGCATGCAGTGGCTTTTAACTTGAATAATACGTTCTACTCTCCACAAGTCACTTTTTGGTTGGGGCAAGGTACCTTCTTCAATCTTTTGTTGTCGACATTTTCCAAACAAGTCAAAAATGGACTAACGCGCACTTTGTACTCATCTTTTGAAAGATCAGGTGTGATGGATTCTTTTGCCAATCCATAATCATTATCCGCGGGTGCAAATGTCCGGTTTTTAAGTGATCTGAAATCAAAACAATAGGCAATTACTGTAATGAAGACGTTTCCATAGAAGAAAACGTTATTAAAATAATACACACATTTGTTACCTTCTTCCTACGACGATAAATTTGGGAGTTTAAAAAATGCGTCATGTAGTGCCCCGGTGGTCAGTCACAAAGATGCTCATGCAAAAGCGATAATAAATTTCCCTCGCTATTAAAAGAGATCGCGGCCATTTCACATCTCAATTGGTACGAATTTTTTAAAGAAAAATTGACTCGTTTACCTCCTACAAATTTCACAACTACCGAATTACATGTTTCTGCTGGGTTTATTTTCGGTATCGTAGAGCAAACTAGATGCTTGGTCTGCTAGTCGTTCTACAATAGTGTTTATTCTTGGCAACATGCCGCATTCTAAATATACATCTAAATAATATTATTCAAAAATACTATTATTACCTCGTTCTTCTTAGTGTCATTACAAAAATATTCTTGACATTGGTCGTGTCTGTCCAGAATATGTAATGCGCAATTTAAGATATACAGTAAGATCTTTTTCCCCAAGCTTCGTCTGCTATCACTGATATAATTGGAATGTTACTCTTATTTTTTTCTTCTGCGGATCCGTCTTCTTCTTTTGCAGCTTTGCTCATTAATTGTTGGTGATTATGGACTGAGGGTAAAATTCTGTTGTGGCATTATAAATATGTGTCGTTAGACATCTGAACAACCAAAACCAACGTGTTTTAGTGATTTCAATACATTTAAGACATATTGTGTATCTATGATCCGGCGGCCTGATAAATTGTGTTTCTGAGTGGCATCTAATTCTGTATCGTTTTTCAACGATAATGAAGTATCTGAACTGTCTTAATCAAAAGAATCATCAAATTGGTCTTCGGGTTCAGTATCTGCGTCTGTCACCATCTCTTGACCATTATCAGTATCGGACATCAAAAAGTCTTCGTCATCATTATGATGGAAGCTGATGCTACAAGGTTCGTCTTCCCAAACGAGGGTGGATGCAAGCTTCTGTTGAAGTCTTACCCAATTTCCTATAAAAGGAATTTAACAATAAAAAAATCTACCTTATAATCTTTGTTACTTATTCTGTCATTTGAAAACTAACAAAAAGGGGGCCACTTGCATGGATTTGCTAATAGTGAATCCTACATAATTTTTTTATTTATGATAATTACAGGACATTTTAATAAATTATAACAAAGGGAATATTTCAATAAAATAACATTGTATATAGGTACTTACGCCTCTCTCGCCCTTTTTAATATCACAGTCCTACTTCTTAGAATACTCACACTTTTTCTTGCTTTAGGCATTTTTAGACACAATCACAAATTCACAACTGATGTTTGATCGATGAGTATCGTTTGCAAAATGCTAGTACACTGATAGCAATTCCATAATTGTATACATTTTTTTAGAATATACGAGGAATAACAATAATCAATATGTAATTACGCGATATACTTAGGCTTAATTAAAGGGAAAGTTATTTAGCAATTTTCTTCACGTAGTTATATTATTTAACATTGAGTAATGAACTAATTAGAAAATAATAGGAATTTGTACAATTTATTTAAATAACACTTTATGTTCATTACGTATAATTAAATAAAAGGATGGAGTTGAGGTACCTATATAATAAAATAAAAGGGACATTAGTTTTAAAAATTTTTATAAAAAATAAAAAAAATTAAATTTTATTGCAAGTTACTTTAGTGTTCATGTCTTCATTAAATTAGTGAAAAAATAATAAAGGGATTTGCATAAATTATTCTGAATATTGATTTAATCCCTCGTCTTGCCTGTGGCAGATAAGTATTTAGATAAAACTTTGAAAAACTTTCACTCCTCTACACTAGGCGGCGCTGCGTTCGATTTATATTTCGTCGCTATCTAGAGAAGCCTTAAATCTCTGTCATCTCGCAGTATTTTCCGCTGCCAGTGTGATAATTTTTCTTTTGGTATTTTAAACATGGATAGTTTCTCTTTGCAACTTTCATAACCTGCAAAAGGGCACACAACATTTTCGTCTCATTTTCGCCAGTCAAAATTAAAACGATTGTAAAAACTTTCGAGTGTAAATTGCAAATTACACCACGGTCGAGGTGAATTCTCGGCAGTAGCAATTATAACTTCTTTGTCTAACGGCCGTCTCGCTGTTAAGCGGTCGCCACGACAGGCTCCAGAGAGCCGTGTCGTTCTACCTTACTATCCTATGTCGTGGGTTTAATATATTTTACGTTATTACATCCAAATGTTTAACTGCATAATGATGCTAATTACATACGAGTACGAGTAGGAAAATGATTAAGAAACGGTAGATAATGTTCAACATTGTCCTTAACCTTAACACCTAAGGGAAAGGTTATTGTTACTGATTAAAAAAATTTAAAATTGGGTTGGGACCGAAATTGTCCACAACAGTAATCGTGTCGACGTTATGGGCGTTCGGACTTTTGGGCATTCGGCGCTTTAGTCATTTAGCGGTTTGGCCATTTAGCGCTTTTCTCAAATTGTGGGCGTAAGGGTCCAACATTAAGATTCGGCAGAATGGGTTCTATACTCCTTGTGTTCACAACGGGATTCGGACATTCCACCGAATACCCCATTCCGCCGGGTGACCAAAGCGTCGAATTACCAAAACGCCAAATGTCAAAATGTCTATACGATAATTCAATAGGCCAAAGTGGCAAAACTTAATATTGCCGGACTAGATATACTCACCAGATTGTATTGTAACTTAATAAAAAGTTTAAAATTGTGCTTTAGATAGGTGTTTTCGTTAACTTATATACATACCATTCGGTATCGGTGTTATTGGCAAACGGTGTTTTGGGAATTCGGCGCTTCGGTCATTCGGAAGTTTGGTCATTTAGCGCTTTTGTCAAATTGCCCGCGTAATGGTCCAACATTAAGAACAAAGAATGGGTGCATCCGGCGAAATGGTCGTCGGTATTTTGGTTACATTCGTTGTAATGGTCCAATATTGGAATTCGGAATTGGCGCAAATAGTCGTCAGTGTTTTGGTCACGTTCAGTGTTTTGGACCTTTAAAGTATAGTGTAGGCATTTTGGGAATTCGGTGAAATGCCCTAAATGTCGTTCCACGTTTGGGTCTCTGTCGACGTAATAGTCCATCTCTAAAATTCAGCAGAATGGGTATAGTCGGCAAAATCACCGTCGGCGTTTTGGTCCATTAAAACATATAGTCGTCAGTTTGAGGACTCAGCAGAACTTTACAGCTTTACAGCTCCCGTCCAATGTTTTATTGTCACTCTTTCCACAACCTACCAGCTTCTTTGGTTTTTTTGTTACTACTAAAAAGAATGTGTACCGCATCGGATTAATTTATTTCGATTATTAGCTTTTGAATAGAAACCCTTGGACAGCGTCCAACACGATCCAACATCCAACAAGACTGTCCTGTGCACTTTGTTTAGATGTTAAAAATCATAGGATTGGTAGAGGTGGTGCTATAAATTGGTCAACCATATCGGAGGTTTGGTACCTTGCGACTTCTTCTTGTGGGGTCACATTAAAAGTAACATTTACAAAAGACGCCACCTAGATATTAGTTCTTAGAGAGAACTAGTAGTTGCTGAATACAGTTACTAACAGACAGTTAGCTAATTTACGAAATAACTTTTACAAAAGACTATATAGATTATTGCTTAGCTCAATTTGAAAATTCACTAACTTTGTTTTTTTTTGCATTTTTAATAAAAACCATTCGAAGCCTTACCTATGTTAAATTTTAAATTTCTGCGTCCTCCATGTGTTGAATTGGTGTTTCGGGTGCTGGCCCACTTTAGTGTTGTAGTAGCTAAAAGACTGTTTACTCGGCGTTTCGGCAAGATCCACTTGTCATCTTCATGATACGTCTAACTTTCGGCTGCTACTTTGTGTTACTCGTATTGGACTGACTACTTTTGGTTGAGGTTCCGTGTTATATAGTGTTCCGAGCGCTGGATACGTGCTTGATTGCGTGTTTTTGGTTCCTTTGTTGCGCTTTCATTTCCTCTAGTTTATCTTTGTTGTTTTCTTTAGTTGCACTTTCACTCTATCTACTTTCGCTTTCGTTTGTCGTCGTGTTTGAATGTGTTTATCCATTAGAATTGGTTTCCATGTTGTCGTAATCTTGATCCATAATCCCTGGTATTGAGGTTGTCTATGTGCTTTTCTATTTCGATAGCCTCTCTGATGATGCGAGATTTGTAATGTTCTATGTGGCTAGCATTGTGGTGTTTTGAAAGTCAATTTTATGGCCTGATGTTTGTATATGTGCTAAAAATGAGGTAGTTGGGCCAATTACCATTTCTGGATGCGTTGATTGAAAGGGGCAATGGTTGATTTGGTGAATTACCATTTCTGGATGTGTTGCTAAAAAGGGACAACGATCGATTTGATGACACCATACACTAGAAACCGACACACTTTGATCTATGTCTTCAAGCAGACTCACACCATCATCCAGCACAAGCTCAGTCTGTATTGGAAACGCTAATACACCGCTCGAAAACGCTAACTGACGAGGACCACAGACAAGGAGACAGATCCCTACGCTTTTGCACAAAAACATCACGAATGGCATGGCAGATACTTTAATATATTTTAATTGTAAATGGTTGTTGGGTATTTTTTATTATATGTTAGTATAATTTTGTTTGTAATCTCATGATAGGTAGCTTGATAATGGTAATAAAACTTTCCGAAAGCTAGATTAATATCCAAGAGTGTTTACATTAATTAAAGCCTAAATAGACTGCAACCTCAGTTTTCTGAAGAACAATTTATATATATATATATATATATATATATATATATATATATATATATATATATATTGTTGGAACCAGATCTCTTGATTTTCTCTTGTAACTTCTTCCAATGTGTCCTTCCTGTGAAAATATTTAAATAGGTTTCTGAATTTAACTTTCCTTCAATTTGAAATATTTTGAGGATAGTGAGTTTTGATTGAAATATTAAACCTAGAGTTTTCCTGATCCCAATGCAGCATGTTTTGAACATTACGTTTATTAGTTATGGTGAAAGTTCACTCGTCTGTGAAGCATATCGATCATAGAAAGCGATGGTCATTGTTAGCGGATTCTTGTATCTCATAATAAAATGCACTCCTGCGGCTTACTTTCTTCATTAACATCAAAAATTTGTTGATAACGTGGAGGTTTATAGGGATGATATTCCTATTTATTTAATATCTTCCGTACCCGCGACTTACATAAACCAGTTTCAAGAGAAATTTGTCTCAAGCTGTATGTTTGGTTTGCATTTATCATCGCCAAAATAGGTTCTTCTGTGCGGTCAACGGATTATCGTTTTACTGTGATATAATTGTTATTTTAGAACATTTCATTTTTTCAGTAAAATTTTTAATGTCACCCTTATTCCCGAAATATTTGCATGGTTTTCAAATTTCTGTACATATTTTTGTATAGTAGTTACAGATGGAATAGGTCTCGTAATAAACGTATTTAATTAATTAGTTGATTCAAATAATCTCAAACTACCAAAAAGGTAATTTGTTATGTCATTAGCAAGCTGCATGGAATGCGCTTACTTCCACTTCCAAACATTCTCTTATAATTGAAGCCATTACGATATTATTCAGCTTACGTATAACATATTTTCAAACTAGAATACAAACTGAGTAACTAAATATACCGTGCAAGTGCACACGATAAGAGTTTAATAACATAAGTTACGACGGCTGTCTGATTTATATTATGGTTATACTATTTAGTATAAAGGTTTTCTGCTCGGTATCTCAAAAATGAAATCGGGTTTTAACCTTTTTCTTTAGGTGATAGCTTACAATGAACAAACAATGTGTATGAAACTATCTGATGCAAATTAAAGCAATTTTGCTATTACATTGCTTTTCAGATTATTTTAATTGCTTATGTAACTACAAATTTCAATACATGTTGTTTAAAAGGGTTCAGTTAGTGCATCAATGAGTCGACAAAAGATAAACTTGAAATGATAACCCTTTCATGGTATAAAATTACACTTTGGATAGTAATGGGCTTTCACAGGTTAATTCTTTTTATTTTTGTATAAATGAACACACTAGAATTTCATTTAAAATTTACATGCTCCCTCAATAGCGAACACCATTCATTCATTTATCTTACTCAAAAATAAGGTTATGATTAGGTAACACTATAGTAACACAATTGCACTAAGTGGCACGTAGGAGCTGTTTCCTTAAAAGTGTAAATTTCGCAAAACTACAGCATTATTTAGAAGAGTTAATTTTTTGCTAATTGCCAAGAACATATAATTTACTTTGGTTTTTCTTTGCCATCTCACAATGCTACATCAAGCTTACCTCTATTTATGTATGGTACAGAAAAACGTATTTTTACATCTAAAAGTACTCATTTCATATTTGCTAATCCTAAGTAATGACATAACTACTACAATTTGAATTTAAAACACAAAATTCATATTCATTTTTAAGCTAGTATTAAACGAATATAGTAATTTAGACAAAACCAGTCATACCAATATTACATTTTTTCTTATATACAAATATACGGAAAAATGTATTTGGAACAAGTTTGAATGAAAAGAAAAGTGGTTTGCAGAAAATAACGTACCTACAAGCCACCTTCTCATCAGAGAAATTCACTTCTGACAAATAATATAAATCTCCAAAGCGTTGGATGTAGCTGGGGCAAACCGAGGAAAATAAAAATTTTCATACGTCTCATACAATTAAAAGATGAATAATTCTTTTTTTTTAATTTTAAATGTTTACTTTCTGCAAAATTAAACTGACAATGTAAAAGTACATCTATAAATTCATTTTTAATTTGAATTTATTTAATCACTGACTGTGGTTTTTCGAAATTAGTAAGAATCAAATAAATAGTTGTGAGCAACATACAACTCAATAAAGAGAATATTTCGTTTTTCATTTCAATTCATATAATTTCACTATATGGCTCAAATGGAAGTATAATTGGACAGACCCTTAATACGGCCTTTTATTTGTAATGCTGCCCGGAAAACTAATAAATTCGAATTCCCTCATTCATAATAGACCTTTAACCTTACTATTAATGTTAATCGTATAATATGGAAATCTTTTATTGTTAAAATCAAAGTCTGATATTAACTAGACAAAAATAAATAACAAGTCATGTGACGTTCTTTTTTTTATTATCTAACTCCGATATAATCGATTTTTTAATTTTACTCTTTACCACCACAACCATACTGATCTACCTACTTATGTTTATACGAAACAGTAAAACAGTTTTTATTTCTTTTGTTTCCTGAATTCAAATGTAATTTTTATTAACTCTGTTCAGTATATCCTGTTAAGTGATTTATGCAAAGGCCTTTCATTTAACGAGAGAAGTTGGAGAAGTGCAGCAAATATTTATAGCGTGGATAAAATATGTATTACAAAAGTAGAGTAATTCGTAACATTGGAATAAGATAGATGCCCGAGAGGAAATCCTTAAAATATATACTATCAGATTTACGTATCATTTTATTTTAATTTTAATTTTTATTTTATTGGTATAAAAAGTTTACTTGTACTGAAGACTAAATGTTTTGCTATGAGAAATATTTTTTCATCCGTTAAGTAGTTTTGCCTAGTAGGTAATTGTCTTATGTGTAACAGTACTTTGTTAAATGTTTTAACATCATAAAATTGAAAGAATTCTGTGCGATAATAGGACTAAGTAACGGTATATTATATAAATCATATTTGTGCATAATATCGTATGAATCTATTTTATTTAAATACTTATAATTAATTGATAACAATACATGGTACACTTACGTTTAGGTGTTATCTTTTCGTTAAAGATCTTAGTAAAAGTAGTTATTTGTTTCATTAGTACAAAAAATGGCAGTTTTCGGGACGAGGAAGGAAGTTGCTGTGATCAGTGATTTATTTGAAATTCGCTATTTGTTTGGGAACCCCTCATTTCTTGTCCCTTATCGAAACGAAATTACTTTTTAGGTTAATTTATAACCTTTCAGTTTTTATCTTACCACGTTTCTATTAAATAATCTAAGGCAGTAGGAACCCAAAGTAAATTTAATTTAATGTTGAACAAGTTAAGAAACATAAAACGAACAAATATAAACTACAAAAATGAATGAAAATGAAAATTAATTGCTATTTAAATTGAAAGTAATGTTTACAGTGCAATTTGTGCAGTTGTTAAATTGGACGGGATGGTTAGGAAGTGTAGCAACTAAACTGCATTCTGAACTACTCGTGGAAGGTTGTGGTTCCCGATTAAGATCCTGTTGATTGTGTGCCTCAGTGTCCGTATTCAAAATCTGATTTGATGTTTTTATCATTTGTGTTACAGATTCAGCAACATAACCCTCTGCTACACTTGTCGATTTCCAGCCCCCATGCCGTTTCAATGCACTTATATCTGCATCCGCATTCATCGTGTAGCAGATGTTCTTCTTAGGCAATGACCAGTATACATTTTTAAATCTGGCAAACCTAAGTAAGAAGCCACTTCCGGAGCGGTTGATGCCAGCTTCTGTATTCCAACAACTTGTCTGTGACACTTCCCATTTTGATATTCAATAAAGAATCGATCGTTACCAATACCAACTGGACGTAATGACAAATATTTGTTATATAAGTTAAGTACTGTTCACCAGTAACTGTAAATGATCGTAATTTTATGGTTTTAGTGTCAGGCACTTTTATTAATAAAACAGTATCTAAATCAGAGATATCTAACAGTTTCATTTTGGACAATTCATCACGACTTAATGCTCATGCCACGCCAAAAATCAGACAAACCTAAAATATTTCAATTTTAGAACCAAAAGGAGTACTTTTAGTTTTACCTTAATCATTAAGTATTCGGAATCCAGAGCTTCATTTAAACATGTTTTAGGCTGATAACCATGGGACTTACTTTTTAGGTATGACACCAGTTTGGAATATGTCGTATATTTATACAATGCTTTACATTTAATGTCGATTTCAACATTGAATAATGACTCCAGAGAGTTGATGGCTTTATGGTCATAGATAAATCGGCGAGATAAGCAATGATTACATTCTCCGAAGACAGTTTGCTTTTTTACTATTTCGCCACGTTATAAAGCGCATGTAAGAACTTTCGCAAACCTCCCGTGATTTCGCAGGGAGCAAATCTACGGCGAAGTGCAGTTGATGTCACCATCAGTTTGAAACGTTTACAGAGAATTACTATTATTTAGTGAAATAAAATACTGTATAGTTTACAGAGAATTACTATTATTTAGTGAAATAAAATACTGTGTAGTTTTTAATTAATATTTATTGCATATTTCCTCAATAAACTTTAAATTTTACAGATGGTGAAATAATGTGCATACAGATGGCGCCACCGGCCATGGAAAATTTCTTAAATTAGAGAATATAATCACTCAAAATATTTCAATAACCTTACCCTACACTTAAAACGAAAATAAAACGAGCAATTATATTGAATATCAATACTTACTTGTGGCTGAAAACATTGTTTGTGATGAACATGTGAGAATTCTGAAATTGTAGTTATTGAAATAATGACATTCCATGAACATCAGTCAACACAGTGCTGATGTGTGATCAAGGTCAAATTACTTTTTGTACTAGGACAAAAAGTAGATTGCTTTTGGACAGTTGCCACGGGAACACGTTGGAATCCCGAGGCACTTTTGGTACGAAATACTGTCACAATATAGCGTCTTATTTAGGTGGTTGGAGAAAAATATATGTTTTCAAGGTAACAGGACTGTTCCAGGCAGTTCAATTTAGTGTCAAACATAATACACAATCCGTATGAACTCAATCTATTGTGACCATTACTCAATTTCTTCGAAATTTCATTCCACCGTTCCCACCCTATATAATGTGGTCCTGTCATCAACAAAAAGGATAATCTCTTTTGTGTTTCCTAAAGAAGCGATAGCATTATAGTATATTAACAGAAGAATTGAACCTAATATCGAACCTTGCGGGATACCGGCTATTATTAACCTAACTTGAGAATTGGAGTCATATTGTGGTTGACTTTTTCAATCATTACAAAGCTACTAAAACTCAGTGGCGGTTAGTCGGGGAGACTTTGAGACTGCGTCTGCCATGGAAAATCAGCACCTACGTACGTAAATTTTAATCATGGGTATTGAATAAAATAGGCAGTTGATTTTTTGTATTTTCATATATAAAAATTATTATTTAATAATAATTAATAATGATAAAACCGATCATATCTAAATAGTAAATGAGAAGTACTGATAAAGAACTACGACTGCAAGTTCGGTGAAATTGCCGTGCCACAGACCCTTTTTGTAATAAATGCATTCCAGGCGGAGAACTGGCTAGTTCAATACGATTCGTATACTCTAAATGAGACTAGCCTCTTCAAGTTATTCACGTGTTTGCTAAAAGTTTTGATTTAATTGTTTTAATATATTTTTATAATGCATAAGACTAACAGTATTTTACACTTTTTAGTAGAAAATAATTTTAATTCGTTATCGTATAAACAGAAATGTGAGCTTAAATCTAATAGACCAACACCTAATCTCTCATCAGAATATCCTTCGAAAGATTCAAAGTAGCTGGTACAATAAATTTATGTAGCTTAGTAGTTGCGATAAACGAAATAAAATGTTTTGTTTTATTTGTGTAGTTTTTGGTGGTGAAAAAGAACGGGGCGTTGATGATTTGTCTTCTATAAAAAAACTTTTTAAGAAAAGCAGAAAAACATTCAATTTCTAAAACCCACCTAACAATCTTGAAAAATTTCATCTTTTGGGAAAAGTACGAATTAAACATGTTTTGTCAGAAAGTCAAAGACTTGATTCTGTAAAACACAATGAACAATTCGGGATAAATAGACTCTAGTCCGTATGATTCTCTGTTTGTTTTTTGGGAAAACAAGAACTTGCGTTGCGTGGATATTTCGAACGTAGCGAATCTATAAATAAAGGTAATTGTGTTGAATTACTAGAACTCCTCGCACAAGAACAGCAGTTACTTAAAGAACACATTTTATCAGCTTACAATTTTTAAAGGCACATTTAAAGTTATACAAAATGATTTAATACAGTGTGTAACTGCAGTTTTAAATTAAAAAATTTCTCATGAAATTAAAACTGCTAATTATATATCAATTCAAGCTGACGAGACAACCGATCTATCCACTAGATCGATGTTATTGGAAAAAATATTGTGTAACGGTTTATTGTATTTTTTGACGTTTCAAAAAAATAAAGCATCCTCTGGTTTAGCAGATGTGATTTTAGGTGAAATTATGAAATGGGAAATTCGATATAAAATTATTTGCCAAACATATGATGGTGCATCGGTTATGTCAGGAGAAAAAATGGTCTACAATTCCTTGTTAAACAAATTTATCCGAATGTAATACCTAAGTGTATATAATAGGGAAGAGAAGCAATGCCCTGTAAAAACAGCGTGATGATAAAAGTTAGTCCACCGCTTTAAAGCGCTATTGTCGGCCCCCTAGTAGAGGAATAACGAAGTAATGTAACTAGAAAAAAAATCATTCGCTTTAAAATTTTACCGTTTTTCTTTTACGGCGTTGTGACATTTACCTGTCCATTCATTTCATTTTCTTGCTTTAACAATAACTTGTTTGAGGATCTATTGTTTTGGTTTTAGGTAATATACGCCATAAAATTTAAAATGCGATTCATACCTTTCTGTGCTTATTAAACACGACATATTTCTAACAACACATATTAAATAATATTTTTGTTTTTAGAAAAGTAGAGAATGTTTATTATCGAGTTCTTCGTAACAATGCATAAGATTTACAAAACTTAAAGTGAATTAAAATTATTAAATAAGATTAAAATCTGTTAAACTTGTTTTGAGTATTGTAATAAAAAAATCTCCTTCAGGTAAACTGAAAACAATAGAGCTGACTCATTAAGGAACATTGCAATAACTTTATTTAACAAGTATATATAAAAAAATTCAATATTTATTGCCATTCTTTTGCAGTCTGTCCTCTTCAGCATTTCTAAGTTTTTAAGAGCGTGTATAAGTTGTTATTGATTATTGTTTGTATTGGTTATTGTTATTTATTGTTGTTATTGTTTTTATTGTTGGGTATGGGCCCATCAAAAACGTATTGTGCTTATGCCGATTGTAACCAAACTCGTGCTATTAATCCGGAACTTAGTTTTTTCCGGTTTCCACTTGACAAAACAAAATGTGAACAGTGGGTTAACAATTGCGGAAACTTCAATTTAGTTCAGTTAAGTATGCCTCAAATACGAAAAAAACCGTGTGCGCCTTACATTTTCAAAATAGGGATTTTAAAAATTCTTTAAAAAATTCATTAGTACATGATGCTGTTCCTATTTGCTATAAAGAAAAGGATATTGATCTTATCGGATTAAAACATAGGACGCTGTCAGAATCACCAGAATACCTAGTATTTAAAAAAGAAAAATTCCCGAAGGTGTACGAAAATAGAAAGACAGTAAATAGCACTACTGAAACTGATATCTGCATTCCTGAAAATCAATCTACATCATTTACATTGGAGCACAATTCTGAGGTAAATATCTGCCTAAAACAATAGTAACCATTATTTTCTTTTTGATATCATATTTTTTTAATCAAGATTAACCATGTACTAATTAAAATGCAGAATTTCAATTTTTATTAAACAACGTTTCATTCTAATTTGTTGTTGATTTAGGTATTCGAATATTTTATATTTTACGTTAATTTTAATTCTAATTATTTTGGCATGATCAAAACGTCATCCTAAAAATAAACGTTACTTTTATTTAGAACTAATTCCAAAAACTACAAATTGGTAGTTTGTGAATGATTCAGTAATTTTTAACTATAATTTAAAAAAAAAAATGAAAATTGTTACCTAAAAGTATTGAATTACTTAAGTATTTTTCTTAAATTGTAGATTGAATTTGAACCAGAACCAATAAAAGCAAATAAACACAGAGATTCATACAAAACCGTCAACCGTGTTCGAGTTTTACAAAAAAGGATTGACGCCAGAAATTCCTGTATCTACCGCCTCAAAAAAAAATTACTACTTACAAACAATAGAAATTCTTTAATTTCACATCTTCCATAGGTTGTTCGAATTTTTGTTAATATGCAATTGGCACATAAACACAAACACCAATGGACTAAAAGTGAAAAAGGAGTCGCATTAACGCTATATTATAAGTCTCCCTCATTGTATTTGTTTATGAAGGAAAATCTTAAATTTAACTTACCTTCAAAATCTACAATTACTTATTGGTTACGAATGTATCAGCTTCCTACAGGAACTAATACAGTATTTTTTAAGAATTTGAAAAGTAAAGTAAACACAATGACTGCCCAAGAAAGAGAATGTGTTTTGTTAATGGACGAGATGAGTTTAAAAAAAGGGTTAGAATATAATACAAGACGTGATTTGATAGAAGGCTTTCGAGATATGGGTAATCTTGGACGTGAGAGCCAAATTGCGACACAAGCATTAGTTTTCATGGTTCGCGGATTATGTGAAAACTGGAAGATACCAGTTAGCTACTATTTTTCTGCATCATCCGTCAAACATCACTACTTAGAAACTCTTGTGAAATAAAACATTACTTGTCTACAAAACGCCGGTCTTAATATTCGTGCCTTAGTCTGTGACCAAGGTGCTTCAAACAGAGCAGTTATAAAAAATTTAGGTGTTACTTTAAGCAACCCTTATTTTTATGTAAATCAAAAAATGCGTGTTAAATACGCTACACAAATTTTTTCAAGAACTGTTTCTGCGGCAATAAACACCTGAGTGGCTACAAAACAAATTAAGAGCAATAGTGCAAAAAACACATCAGATTTTTTATTGAGTCTCAATAATATATTTGATACGTTAAATAGTTCAGTTCTAAATCATTCAAACCAGTATCGATGTACACTTTCAATTAATAAATCGCAACCGGAGATGTACCTTCGAGAAGCTTTGGAGTGGATATCAACTTGGAGATGTCACAAAGAAGACAAGATAAAAGGAAGAAATCATTGCTTTCTCGGATTAAAGCAATCGATTTATTCTGTATTACTTTTATGGGAAGATTTGAAAAGGGATGGATACAAATTTTTGTTAACACGTAGACTACAGCAAATTTTTTTTCTATCATTCGGCGTAGAATGGCAATAACGTGAATCAACTGCAAAATCGTTCAGACAATCTATACAATGGAACATGTTAATAAAGCTATTACAGAAAGCGGATCATTCAAATTGCGAAGAAGACGAAGTTGAAATTTTAGAAATTGAAAGTGTAACAGCAGAAATTGAATGCAACGACTCGGACGCTGCTATCGTAAAATTGGAAGATGTTTGTGAAAAGAATAATGTTGTGAAATTAGAAGAATGTGCAATAGTTTATTTAGCAGGGTATGTTATGCATAAAGTACTAAACAAATTTCAGTGCGATCAATGTCTACAGTTGTGTACAGTTTTAAATAAGGGTTTAGATGACAAACGTGAACTTTTTTTATTGGAAAAGAATTACTCCAACTTTAAAAATGTTCAATATTTGAAAATGCCAAGCGATGACGTAATCACACTAACAACTATGTTACTTAACCTTTTCACAGAATATTTGAAACAAACAAAGAAAATTTTAATTTTCGAAAAATTTTAATTAGACTTTGTATAGAAAGAATTAAGAAAGAAATTCCTAGTTGGTTACAAGCGGAATCAAATTGTTACGTACACAGATTATTTATTATCGATCATTTAATAAATTGCAAGTTACATAAAACATTAAAGTGGATGTCACAAGATTTGCGCTTACCTGCTTTTACAAGTAATAAAAAATTGCGAAATTTAAAACATATGTGATAAGGTATATTAAATATTTAAGCATATACCTATGCGTAATAATTGTAATGTTCATTTAAAACGTAAATAGCTGCATTTTAAAATTTAGTTACCTTGAAATGGATACACATTTTCAATTTGTATTTTATTTTATTAGGTTGTATTTATATAGAATTTTGTATAATAACTGTAAATTTAAAACAATAGACAAGTAAATTCATAAAACACTAAACTAGTTAAAATCATTTTATTATGGCAACGTTGTAAGACCTTTTAGAAAAACAGGTAGTTAAGTACTCAATAGAATTCTTTTATTTCCGTCTTTCAATAGCCCAAAAATACTTTTAGTACAAAAATGTAAATATAAAGTGATATGCAACCCAACGTACATACCTACGATAAAACATATTACTTTAGCTCTCTTCCCTATTTATTACTCTTTGGTAATACTTATTCATTGTTATGTCCATTAGTTGAACTTGGTGTTGCTACATGGCGCCAAGCCAATCACGCCAGTTAAGCTTTTTATTTCTGATCTTACTATGTTCCATACATTTTTTAGCAGATCTACTAAAAGACGTGAATTATTAAGAGAAGAGGGTTTTAAAATCCCAAACCAATCTGATACTAGATAGAACCACTCGACAGTGGCTTCTACTATCGAAAGTCATTTTTTAGAATTAAAAAGGGCAGTCAGCCATGTAATTGAAGATCCAAATTGGGACTCGGTCTCTGTTTGTACAGCATCGGACCGTTTGAGCAAACTTAATGATGCAAAATTTGTATATTCACTAATACTGTTCAGCAAGATTGTTGTGTATACTGATCATGTGTTTAATTTTCCTTAATCTAAAGTGCTCTCAAACATCATATCGTGTATTTCTGAAATGCAAAATTTTGGAGATTTAAGAATCGAACAAATTGTGAATACTTGCTGTGACGAATCCATAATCTTAAACAGCAATTGGGAGTATGATGAAAGCCATAGAAACATTTTACGTAAAATCACATACGAAATATTGGATTCATTAATTGTCCAAATTAATATGAGATTTCAAGATTTTACTAAACTGGAGTTCGACGAGTTAACAAATGTGAAAATTTTAAAAGCTACTACAAAAAGTAGTCAAAGTTCATCCTCATAAACTACTAGATTATATAATTAAAAGTGAGTATAACTTGTAATAATTTAAGTGGTAATTATTTGCATTTCATAGTATATATTTAGTTTCTTATATTTACATTTAATTAAATTTTCAGATGAAAAGATATTTACACCCAGACCACTAAACTATGTCTGTTAGTGCTAACGATTCCAGCTACGACTACATCTAGTGACCGCTCTATGAGTACGTCAAAACGCATAAAGACGTTTCTTAAAATACTATGACGAATGAAAGGCCTTCAAATTTATCAACTATGGCAATTGAAAGAATCTACTTGGTGATATGACAAAGGACCCAACTTTTGAGGAGACTGTCTTTGATGAGTTCGCGAAAAGAAAGATCACCGAATAGAACTAATGTATAAGAAAATTTAAATATACCATTTTTATCCTCAATTATGATTATTTTATTATTTATTACTTCTTGGTCTAATAATTTTTATAATTTACAATTTCAGTATCCCCAAGTTATTTACTCAAGAACCGCCACTGCTAAAACTACAAACGAATTGTAAAACCAGAAAAAGTTTGAATGCCAGAAATCAATAAGTATTACACAGGTGATTTAAGGATTGTAATTCCATGTAACTATTATTTTAATTCTATAATTCCACTAAATTCAACAACGGTTTACATTTTTATTAATAACCCAGTTATATTACTTATAACTAGCAATAGCTCTGAACAATTATGACATTTGATAGCTGTCTTGAAATTTAACAACATAAAAAAACAATTTTACAAATTTAACAAAATTTAATCACATTATATCACTGCAATGTAGTGCAACTGGTAAATCTTTTACTTTCAGTGTATGGTACAATTCAAATGCATTATTGAATGAGTTACAGAATCGGTTAGTGCTACTTTATCGATCTTAGAATCAGTCAAAATTACTTTACATTCAATAAGAAAATGTACTTGCAAAAGAATGGTTCACCTATTTCATGATTATTAGCAAACATGTTGATAAGAAATTTAGATATATATTTTGATATTTTAACGTGTCTTGATGACTCTTCAGAGTACATTGGCGATTTTTCATACAACATTAATAATGCACCCTTGAATTAAATTTAGTTTTGAAATTTAATAGAATGTATTTATTAACTTTTTAGATTTAACCGTTTAACCCTCGAATTAACACGCAACCAACTAGGGCATATTGAAAACCAAGTCAAACTGACACTATCACGTAGTATAATAAAGTATAAAAACTCGCCTTCCAGTGAGGTTAATCCTAACAGACAAATTTTGAAGGTTTTTCAGAAATTTTATCCACAGTAAGCAAGTAAAAATAAAATAAAGTTTTTACTGCTACATAGACACCACATGCAAAATCTACAGTTTACAAATTAGAGTGTTCAATTTGTAACTCGTTATGCATAGGTCAAGCAATAAACATTTTCATTGTTATATGTACATTTAAACAATTCAAAGTACACAAAACGCTTAAATGAACTAAGACCTTAATTCAAGTGGGTAACTAATATTTTTGCATTTCTCTTTCAAATAAACGAAACTAAGCCTCTTAGGAAACACCAAATTTAAAATTCCATAAAAAAGGATTATGAAGTACCTACCTTCAATCAGTAAGCAAGTTTTGTATTTGTAGACAGCTTGAGGGAAACAGAAAATACGTCAGCTACATATTTAAGTTGGTTCATTTATATGAACAGATAGTAAATTTATACAGTGCGTTGGTGAAGTAGCGGATAAATTTAATTAAAATCCGAATGGGAGTTTAGGAAAAAAACGCTCGGACCACTCGATTCTTATTTTCAATTTAGAATTTTTTTACGTAAAAGTGAAATATACAGGGTGTCAAGAAAAAGATATGACGTCATCTAAATTTTTGTAAATATCAACCCTCATTTTTTTGCAGAATTAGAAGGGGTACATCTTTTTACGTCCGACGAGGTATATATGGATGATATATGATATATGATATATGGGCGATACCTCCCTTATTTGATGGAATAAGGGAACAAAATTTTGAAGTGTAGCAGACAGAACTGAGGCCCATATTTTAAAATTATTTTAGGTTATACAGGGTATTTCATTTATACAGGGTGAACCAAACATAGATTTTTTTAATGAGACACTGTATGTTATTTAAAAAATTTGGATTCAGCTCACTTCGGTTATTCTCTTAATATAAGGTTTGATTATTCTATACAGGGTAGTTTAGAAGATGTGGTGATTTCGAAGAAAATATCGTATCGGAATGGATACCATGTATCATTTCTAATAAGAAATATTCAAATGACTTTTTAATAAAATATGTTTTGAAACAGAGATGATTCTTCTGGGGTTAGGCATAATTTAGTTGTAAAATGATTCCACTAATTTAAATCTACTGTTCTAATTAAGCACCGTTAACAATCTGACAATAGCCAAGGCGATTAGCAAATGATTATTGAACGTTGTCGGTGACATCTGCAGTAATGTTTCTAATTTATTGGCGAATTCGTTCTTTTAAACCTTTTAAATTCTCTTTACGTATCCCCACAAGAAGTAATCTAGAGAATTTAAATTTGGCTACTCAATTGTTTCTTTTCTACCCATCAAACGATTTGGAAAAACTTCATCCAAATAAGCGCAGACAAGTAAAGCGTAGTGTGGCAGCACTCCATCTTGTTGAAAGAAGGGGTCACGGTGGTGCATATCGGGCTCTTCTAAATCCAGACACAACGTTACTAGAGTGGGGATGAGACCATTTTGAAGAAAGTCTAAGTGTCTCGCACCAGTAAGAATATCCTCGAAGAAGTAAGAACCTATAACTCTTCCGTCAACTATGCCGCACCGAACGTTAAATTTTTGAGGGTTTTGGGTATGATATTCCGTGATTTTCGGTTGCCCAATAACGACAATTTTGTCTGTTTACATGGCCGTTTAAAACAAATGTTACTTCGTGGAAAACATTATTATAATTTTAACGCCAATTTTACAAAATCGGTGTTACCATAACATAATTGCTGCATTTGTTCACAAAATTCATTTCGATAATCAAAATCATCTTCCGACAACTCGTGGCATATCTTGTATGGATGGAACTTTTCTCTTTTCAACACTTTATGCACGGTATATCACGCCACACTAATATTATTAGCCGTGTCCGTAATGGTGGTATTAGAATTACCTTGCACTGCTAACACAATGTTCAACTGATCTTCATTAATAGACTTTCGACCAAATTTTCACATACCCCGAAATTTCGCCTCTACTCTGCTTATCAAGCTTTGGCTAATGAACTGTCGAGTTGCGTTAAACAACGCAACCACTTCTGAGTGAGTGCGCGACCTATCTCCGAAACCAAGCATGCACAGGATTTCAATTCTTTCACGTTCGCTTAATTTTTTCATATTTGCTAACGTGCAAATAATTAAAATAATTAAAAAAAAATGTACAATTTAACGTTTTCTTACATTGACAATGAAATTTTCTCTTTTTTAATGTTTCGATAATTTTTATTCAATATTCCCTTAGCTAACCATCGTTCATATTTACCTTGTCGGGCGTAAAACATGTACCCTTTCTAATTCTGCAATAAAAAAATTGGGTTTGATATTTAAAAAAATGGGTATGACGTGATATCTTTTGCTTGACACACACTTTTACGTATAAATTCTAAATTGAAAATAAAAATCGACGGGTCCCCGCGTTTTCTTCCTAAATTCCTATTCGAATTTTAATTCAATTTATCCGTTAGTATATTAAAAAAAAGTAGTTACGATTTTTTTTTAGCAAAATAGACATTATTATTTTGGAAATGGTTAATATTCTTACTAAATGAAAAAATTGATTTCCATTTGTTTTTCTAAAAATATAGAAGGTTATCACTATGATATTCTGGCCTTTAGACTTATGTTGAATTAAATTTTTCTTTTCTTTTTAATTTCTCGGAATACAGGGAAGAAATAGATTCAAAACTTATACCTTGGACTGTCGAGTTAATTTGCACAGGTAGTTGAGCAAAGTCTATATATGAATGTCTTAATTTACAAAATACTGTCTCTATTGTGTACTTTTGTTTTTTTGCTAGTGCTTTTATACCTGTCACAACAGGGTCTCCTACTTTCCTTCGTTTCGTGGTCTTGTAGAGGAAAAGAATTTCACCGATATTTCAACACTTTTTAAAATGTCGATGAAAACTTATTCGCGTTAAGACACCTTCAGCTATATTCCACAGACAACAATATCCTTGAAACCTCCTCAGATCGAATATTGTAAAATGTAGGACAACAAGCTTGAATTTATAACATTCGGTTTTGGACCCAACATAACTGATTGTAAATTCATTGTAAAATGTTTAATGACTGGTTCTTTACTTTTTTTGCGCTAGCTTCTTCTTTTAAAACAATATGTTTATTATATTCCGTTTTTGACAAATTATGTCTTTCGAAGATAATACAAACGTCGCATTTGTCTTTCTTGGGACGATTAAACGATAAATACATTTCATCAGATCTTTTTGAAAATGTGGCAGTGGAAAGTGGGTTTATTCAATTAGTCCTGCGACATTCATTCTGATACTTTTTATATAACTGACTTCGAAAGTGGGTCTAAATATAACTTAATTCAACTAGATCGACCCCAATTTGAGAAGAAATTCTTCATTTCAACTTATTGCGGTATTCAATAATTTCTATATTTATATTATTATTAGGACAACGGACCCGTTTTTTAACCGCTACCTTATCGAGACCTAGTGTTTGCACGTTCCGTTACAAACTGTAACTAGACGCTCGCTATTTTTAATATATTTATGAGGTCCTTCTTGACACGTTTTCGATTCCTCCTTTTCTGGCTGTGGTTTTTAGGTTTGTAAGTATTTGGACAGATTTTTTTTACATTTTTTTAAGTGGTGTTTCAACGTTTCCCCAATTTTTTTCTTGTCTCAACTCTCTTTTCCGACGACTCTTTAATTGTTCTACCTCACGGCATTCCTCCCACTTCATCGTTTATCCGTTATCTTAAATGTTATCATCGTTTTATTTCACGTGGTTTTATGGTATCTTCACTTTCATTATTATTGTTTCGCCAGTGTTTCTTCAGCATCGTCATCTTTAATCTCAGTTTGAGAATCATCGCTGTCAACGTTCTCGTTATTGTCAGGAAAATAATTAAAATCCGAACAATCGTGTTCGTGTGGGTATGAAAGTGTACTTTTGCCATGATTCCTGTTTATATTTGAAGGAGGCACAAGGAATTCTGCGACAGTTCCAGACTTTTTCACTTTTCCAAAATCAAATGACTAATGAAATAAGACTATCCATTAGTTTATGAACAATAACTAAATCCTTCGCTGAAGCACCTAGAATGAACTTTTCACTTAATTCATCAACCTCTTTCGAACTATTATCATCGCAGTCAACGTGTTTTGAAAAAGAAGTCCTATTGTATGGAGAAAATTCTTCGCGACTTTACCTTTACCATACATAAGTTGATATATAAAATTTCGAAATCAAAAGTGCATATGTACCAGAAGTGCAAACTGCTTCGACAGAACCAACATCATCATGGCAAAAAGATTTTATATTGGGAACGTTTCAGACCACAATAATTTATTGCTATCTTATAACAAATAAAAAAACAATTTAAATAAAGCGCCATAATCCGGATGTAGTAAGGTGTTGCAAACTCCACTCCAACTCTACGCTGAACTTCACATTTACTTGTAACATTTGTCGTTACATTGACCATTGTTAACATGCTGGTATGCTTTACGAGTTATGAATGAATTATGAATTTTTTTAAATTTTGCAATTTACTATGTCAAACCGTTCGGCTAATAATTCACGGAAGAGCGGGCGAATAGACGGACAAATCATTCTTATAATGTGTTTTGAACACGTAAGAACTATTAAAAAAACACGAACTGCCAGAAAATATCTGCACTTCGCATAAATCATTTCTGTCTAAGGAAACATTGCGTATTTCGTTAACGACTAATGTAGTTGAAATTAATCCATTTTTTAAATATAATCATTACTACACATACAGTGACTGCCTAAAGGCCCCCCCCCCCCCAACCTATTATGTGAACCATAAAACTGAAATTAATCAAATTTTGTGAAACCCAACTAACGCACATATACAACGTTTTGATGGTATTCAGCGGACATATGCCATTTTATAAAATAATTTTAAATGGAAGCATATGTCAAGTAATCATTTGAAAGCTCGTTTCAGGCCCTTTTCAACGACTTCAACAACATCAAAATATTAATACTGATTTATGAGTTTCAATCCGAAACCTCAAAACATTAATGGGCGTCTTTCAGTTGAAACTCATGAATTAGACTTTAGATGGGCACTGTATGTAGTAAAACTATTTTTGTTAGGATTACCTTTGTTGATGTCAAAACTAACTTTTAACACAATAATACACTTAAGTCTTCAAATGTTTTGACTTTATTTTAATTAATATTTTGACAGTATGCTCAAAAATATACCGCAGACCTTATTACAAAAATCGGAGTGTTAATGAACGGGTTAAGGATAACGATACTCAAAGTAAGAAAATAAATATTTCTGATTCGATCTTGATATAACAACATCTAATAAAGGCCAAGATCGAAACTTATTGTTATATTAGTAATAATCCTGTCTTTAATTAAACTGTCGTTTCTTCGCCAATAAATTGTAAATTAGAAAGTGATATGAATCTTTGCTAATAGTACCCTTAGATGCATTACCCATATATATATATATATATATATATATATATATATATATATATATATATATATATATATATATAGTTATGCACTGGTGCTATTGACCTCAGGTTGTTCGTGTCTATTCGATGACATGTATTCAGATGATGGATACCTCGAAGAATTATGTTGACATATTCTACGTTTAATTTGTGTTCTTGAGCACATCTTTTCCTATTTGTTTGTGCAACGTAAGTACTATTTCAGTCACTGAACGATATGTCGTGTATCGCTTGTCATGTACCAGTAGGTTGTCCTACGTTTTCTTATTAATTGTCAAAAAATGTTCTAATGCATGGCAAAATCAGCAGAATTTTTAAGGTTTCCATTAGGAATGTTAAGCATTTTTATGACTATGAGTATGTGTCTTCGAAGGTAGACGATTTAGATCAAAATTAACGTTATTTAAGGTTAACGTTACATAAGTATTCAAAACTATGTCGCCAAATCATAAAATTGTATCTATAGTACCAGTAGTTCTCTTTAAATTGGTGTGAATTGTTAGTTTCAATTTTGAAATGCTCCATATAGATATTGATAATGGCCGGAGAGAAAGGGGAATCCATAGGAGCATCTTACACTTGTTTATAAAATTGACTGTTCTATATAAAATATGTAGTTTGCATAATGGGTTGATTAGCTCTGAATTTAAGTGCTCTTGTAAATAGTGATGGTATATATATATATATATATATATATATATATATATATATATATATATATATATATATATATATATATAATAAACCACACACACACACACACACACACACACACACACACACACACACACACACACACACACACACACACACACACACACACACACACACACACACACACAACATACACACACACACACACACACACACACACACATAGTATATTCCATCAATTGGTGAATGCCAAGGGGTATATGAAATACTTTGCACTGACTGCAGTAGCACCTAAATCGGACAAACGAATAGAAAGAAAGAAAGTACTTTTACAAATACACGAGTTGTGTTTGATTTTAAGGTTCCCACAGGTATTGTTATGTACGATGCTATTGTTACAGGCATCCTAGAAAAACTGTTGGTATGTAGACGATATTTTGACTAGATTCCATTGCTAATTACCAAGCCTTCTGCTCGAATCTGCTTCGTGTGACTCTTACACAATTGACTTTCTCTGCTATCGCTATAAGTAACTTTACACGCCTTTCATTTCGCGTTACTGCTTGCTATCGTGTTACTTGTCTGGGAACTTTTTCCGCTTTCACTTATTGAAATTATAGGTAAAAGAGGGTGCGATGCTCCTCTTTTACCGTTGATTTTACTGGTTTTATTCATATGATAGTTTCCTTTTTTTGTAATTGTGTGCATGTGTTTGATAATATTTGTATGTAATCCCTTGTCTTTAAATTCTGTAGTCCTTCCTCTATTGCAGTTGCTTATTAAGCACGAGTGAAAGTCTAAGTTAAATCTGTTAATAGAAATAAGACTAAGTTTTTAGCTAGACTGGTTACTTTAACCGAGCAAGAGGTTTTATTGTATAGACTGTAAATTTAGCTGTTGGAGAGGGAAACTTAATTTTGGCCCCGATCCTTCAAGCACTTTCATTTATTAGCGTAATCATATACATTTTAAATTAGCTAATATACTGTTCTGAAATAGTATTTTACATAATTATCATGGTAAAAAGGTTTTTACTGGCCGTTAGGCGAACCTAACCGGAAATGACCGCAAGTTCGTTTAATTACATTTCTCCGGCCTTTACTCGCAAAGGAACAGCGATATGTGACAATGTAAACTTTCACCATTATTACACGTACTTGAAATACTTCGCTTTTCGGGTTTCTTAATGGTGTTCTTTTGTATTTGTGTTTATACGAATCTAAACTTTTCAATAGCACAGTTGCCGTCCTTACGTTTGAAATTTGTGTCAACATCTTGCTATATCACAACTCCAAGTAAAACTCGAAACTCTCACAAAACTAACTTAAAAAAACCTCTTACCCCACTTTACAACAACTTGGTCACGTCATACCTAACCACTTACCATTAGAATTTTCCATATCAAAATGCGGACTCAACACGTCCCTTGGAAATTTACTCGTTGATAAACTAGAATCGCAATAAAACTCAATCCTCTTATATGTATATATATATATATATATATATATATATATATATATATATATATATGTAAGCAAGAACTTCTCAGCAGAATGCAATAATCCAGTTCGACCTTCAACAACTTTTACATGAAATATACTATTCACTATCAAACTGGCGGATAAAATAGGTGCTTGATATCTGAAGAAATTCGCTACAAAAGGTCACAATGACATAACCAATCTTCCCAAAACAATTTATAATATGATTCTTTAAGATCCCCTTTCCAGCACTGACAACAAATTTGTTTCTCGTGAACAGTCAATTTCCTTTTATCTAAAACCAATATAAGGCAAATAATATTCCCGGAATGATGATGTTCTTTTATATCCTATTTAGGACACTCAAATATTAATATCAGAAAGAAAAAAATTCTAAGCCATCAGTGACACTTAAGCAAAGTCTGCAATTAACCAAAGAATTAAAAGGCATTGAAATACAGAAACATACCAGTGATTCGATACGAGACTACAGAAATAGTAGAACCAAAACAGATAAAGCTATGTCTAGGAACGCAACACTGAACTCAATTGGGAAGGAATACAGGTTTTAATACCTGAAGAAAACTGACCCAGCCGAAAGCGAAGAGAAGCAGAGTATACCTTTGCCAAATGAATCCATAAGCCAAACTAATTTAGTTATAAAACTCACATGGTAGAAGGTACTGCACGAAGACCTACGGCGCAGAATTCCAACCTTCAATTATTAGCATTGGTGAATTTTCAAGGTAAAAGAATTCTTGAACACAACGACAGATTAAGTTCATGAAACATTTCATAAACATGCTAAACCGATAGGAAGGTCTAACTAATAAATCAATCACAGTTTTTTTAACGAAATATTGATTTTGGAGAAGTAAATACTTCCATTAGCGGTGTTTGGCAAACAAATATTTTATTTCGTGGTGAACATAACCTATAACAATAAGTGCAGTCATAGTTTTTGCACATTGTAGACAAATTTTTAGCAAGAAAATTAAAAAGAAAAGTCATGGGTTACCAATGCTGTCCAACCATTTGGGAATATGCAATACAGTTCTGCATGTAACGATTGAAACGATTTGTCCCAACCCAATTTAGTTAGAAATAAAAATCATTTAACGATTTTCTTAACTGCAAAAGTTATTTTTTGTGCTTCTCTCCGGCAACACTGGCTTTTGAATCCTCAGTATCGTCTAGAAGCTTATTGTTTTTGGCCTAGGCCGGCAAAACGTAAAAAAAATTTACATTAACTTTCAACACCTGCATAATTTTATTTTATATCAGACGTTTCCGCAAGCATTTATGTTCAGCATCTCAATATTTTTCCATGAGCCACTGTGGACACTGATTGCACAACACTCAAACGTAAATTAAATGGGAGCTACTCTGCGTATTTATAACTGTTACAACAAGTGAAAACTTGTTAAAAACCAGCAGAACTAGAATTTCAACGTAAAAGGCTAACTCATAAAGCAGACTTATAAAAACAAGCTAGTGTAATAGAGATTCCGCCAATCGAAAATAAAATACATTGTATTATAATGAATACAGAATTATTTTCAGTAGTAATATCACAAGAGAGTGAGAATAAATTGAAAATAATTTTCAGATTTCCGAAAACCTGCTGCCAGGGTGCCAGAATGGCAATAGGGTTGAGAAAATATGGAGAATTATTTTCTAATTTATCGAACTCTCGTGTGGTATGCGTTGGCTTATTTTTGACGTTACAGTAAGAAACACGTTTTCAATACTATATTTTTATTTAACAAATTAAGGTTTATGAACTATAATAATGTTTTGATTGGCTAAAATGTACACACATGACTGAAATTGAAAGTTCTTATTGGTTTTTAGAAACGTCAAACAATAATTTTAAAAAAATATAACGCTTGTGCCGGGTCTATATGACCCGAACGGTACATTAATACTAACCACTAATAACTACTAAGAATAAAAAAAATATGCAGAATAAACTAGAAACACGGACCGCTAAAGTGCCAATACCATATGGTATGGAGCATATCTATGTATTGCGCATGCTTACTAGACAATGTTAAATTTTAAAACATTTCCGGTTTAAAAGATCGACATTTTAGAATTTGATGTTGTTATTGTGTCCTATCTTATACTAACGTTAAATACTACTTCTGTAACTTTTTAGCGATTCGTGTCAAATTCACTTAGAAACCGTCCTTATACAGTATTACAACAATTTATGTGACACACTTTGTTATATATATATATATATATATATATATATATATATATATATATATATATATATATATATACATGTGGTGTAATTTGAACTTATTCACCATGAAGCAAATTCAAGAACAAAAGAATCGCTAAGGGATGGCTCTTGACTTTACTGACAATAATGCTGCTCTTGCTCGAATTAATTGTTCGCCTTACATTGACTTTCCTGGCAAAAATTAGAGCATTAGAATTTATTTACAAGTCTGATGTTTAATTACTCGCGAACCTCAAACCTGATCAAAAGAATTGGCTGTCTTGTGGTAAGATACGCCATGTTGTGTGAATGAGATAGGATTGGATGAGGTTAAGTGTTGCATCATGTGGGATACGTAAACAATTAACATTAACGTTAATGTACTAAGTTGGGAAATAACCACCAAGGAAACTCTGTTTATTAATAAATAAGTAATTACACAAGTACATTAATAAATCAAGTAACAAAAAGCAATGGAAGGGTTCAATATATAACAAAACACCATTAAATCAGGTTAAAATCCGTAAAAAATTATAATATTATGGAACAAAAGAATAAAGAGCAAACACAAACAAAAATAAACGGTGAAATCACACCCACAATTTTGTCATAAATAAATAGGAATAAAAATTGTGATACCAAACATGTGGCCCTATACAACCAATCATGCCGGTTTTTAAGTCAATAAGAAAATAATAATACAGATTACGGTACATAAAATATAACAAACAGTAAAATTAAACAGGTAAAATAATGTAACTGTAATGCAGTTTATCTACGCATGCACAAAATATATACGTAGAATTACACATAAAGAGAAAGTAGTTCGTAGACAAACAATTCTAAATAAGCCGACTGAATCAAAGACACTAAAAAAAAACTCGTAAAACAAAGCCTTCCAAGGGTAAGGTGCAAATAAATCATAACAAAGTGGCCCGTAAGCTATCCGCAACTTTGAGTGGCTGCGTTAGAAGATACAGCATCCTTTTCTCTTCTTACAGATTCATCTATACAAAGCAATAAGAACGGGTTTGAACGGTAAAGATGGAACTTGAGGTATTTTAATATCATCTGGACCCGTGCCTGTAAACCCCCGTCTCGTTTATAACGAATTAACGAAGGTCTATCGTGCCACGTTAGTCTACGCATTATTTCCTCTACTCAAATAATAATAAACAGTCAACAGTACCAAATCATCCTAGCAATGAGGAGTAGGGACACGGTACTATCTGAAGCGGACTCCTTTTTAATTTTAACAGATTTCAATTCAATATCTCGTGGTAATTAAATAGAAACTTCTCGCAAGGTAATGATTAATTTTTAACAGGTTAGATACGCTTTTGAATTGCTTGCTGCGAGCTTTGATATATATTCAAATACCCACTTACACTTTAGTTAAACAGTTTGTCACAAACACGACGAGATAAGATACGCGTTCTAAACTCTACGCGACGGCGATTATTTATAGCTTAATTTTTGTAAAAACACATTAAAACAAACACAAGAAGAAAAGGACTAATTCGCGTTTTTAATGTTTACTAAAACGGAAGTAATAATATTCTATAGCCACCACGATTTTTAACAAGACAATCAAAGAACTGTCCAAATCAAATGGAATCTCCCACTTCAACTAACTATTTTTACTCCCAAATCCCCCCCGTTTTTAAAAGTTATAAAAAACAAGAAATATTACATGGGAATATTTTCATATTTATTACTAAATACTAATTTTTAAAACACGAATTCGTCCGTAACAACTTTATAAGTCTCGAATTTCCTACTAACAAACAAAGACGTCTTATGATTTTTTCGTTTGTGTCTATATAATTAATTGCCAACGCGAAGTTTCTTGCAGAAATCTGTTTGTATAGAAATCTTAAACGATTCGTCACGGTCTTCCGGTAAAGGCAACGCAACATGTTTTTCTTTTCAACCCATAGCTAAATATCAATTACATGAAATAAAATATCCCGAAAAACATTATCAGATTAACAAGATCCTAAAACCCATTATCTATTCCTTCGCGGAAACAAATTGCGATTTGAAAATTTGTATTACAATAAAAAAATTCTCGGTCCACTACGTACATATATATATATATATATATATATATATATATATATATATATATATATATATATATATACAGACATTCGACAGGGTTATACATAAACCTCGTCGATAGATATTGGGAAAGGTACAAATAGAAAAATTTGGCAGTATGACCTTGAGGAAAATTCAGCTAACGGTTTCAACTTAGAGCACTTCCGGTTATACCGGAAGTCTGTTCCAACTTCGTAATTTTTTATGGAATAGCCTATATTTTATTACAGATTTATATTCTACATCTCTTTCATACAATCCACTTTTCGACTATCTTAAATATTTTCCAAAATATTTGACGTTTCATATGAAAAGTCACATTTGCAGGACATTTTTAATTTAAATAAATTCCTCCTTACTTTTTTATGTTTTCGAGATTCTGTTATGAAACTTCTTCATATAGGGCGTTTGAAAGTTGTGATCAAAAGCTGGCAAAAGTAAATTTTTTTAAATGGAACTCTACTTTTTTATTGTTTTATCTCGATTAACAATAAAAGCAATAACTTTCAATAACATTCCCTATACGTAAACGGCATAGTTTTCGTCTAAATGAATTTTGTGGCATTGAATTCTACGGCGCGGTGGAATTTTCATATTTAAATGTAAGTTGCCATTATCGTTTTATTTTACCCTTGCGATTAGCTATTTTTGTATTACTCTAATCTAATTAAATCATAACACCAATTTTGGCCTGCGTGCGCGTGTGCGTGTGCGTGTGCGTGTGCGTGTGCGTGTGCGTGTGCGTGTGCGTGTGCGTGTGCGTGTGCGTGTGCGTGTGCGTGTGCGTGTGCGTGTGCGTGTGCGTGTGCGTGTGCGTGTGCGTGTGCGTGTGCGTGTGCGTGTGCGTGTGCGTATACGTGTACGTGTGCGTGTGCGTGTGCGTGTGCGTGTGCCTGTGAGTGTGCGTGTGTGTGCGTGTTCGTGTACGCGTGGGACTTAATCAATTATTGGTACGATGTCAAATTCTTAAAATATAAAAATGTTAAATTATAATCAAAAAATCATATATTTCGACTTCGGTGAAGTTATCATCGGCGGATATGGTAACTAAAATTAATTTTAGATGACGATGTAATAATTTTAGTTGTTAACAATTATTCTCACTTAAATTGGACTGCTTGAAGTTTCAATAACCCCCGCAAACTTCTCTGAGGTTGAGAACAAATATTTGCTATGCACGCATCTCATTAGGGTATATCAGTTTATTAGTTCTTAACACATCGCCTTTTATCTGAAGCGTTTCATGCTTTTATTTTATACATTAATCTTGTTTGTTCTTATATTTTAGTTCTACACCATTTTAAAGGAATCTCATTTCTATTTTGTAATTTGTCTAATTTTTGTGATTATGAATAACTTTTATGCAATTTAAATTTTAGTAAGTACGTATAATATTACTAATGTTAGTTAGTTTGTATAGATTGCTTTGAAAATGGTCAGTTGCATTGTACGACCAAAAGAAAGTGTTAGAGGTGACCATATGATTATTTCAAATTGAGTTAAATATAGTATTTTGAGTAAAACTTTTTTGTTTCTAGAGCATTGGATCACCAAATATGCGAATATTTGTAGAGTTGTATTTCATAAAATAGAAACCGAAAGGAAATAATTGTTTATAGTAAATAAAGATATTGTACTTCCTCTCGGAAGACAACTTACACAAAGGAAAATTTTGGCTGATATAAAAGGGGAAGTTTGCACTACGCTCTAGCTGATTGCTATACATTATTTTCGAAACTTACTGTAGATTGAGAGCTCTACTTTATAAGGTCGTAAGGGGGGCAGAGCTACATCAATAGCTATAATCAGTTAAGCATGTCAGGCGCCACTCATTTTAGGTTAAATAAGAAAGTTGAACATTAATACCACATGTAATTTTAGTAAACCCACAACAGGTGTATTTATTTGTATATTTTAATAAAACAAAATTATATCTACCGATTAGTTTTAACAAAAAAGGCAAACAAAACTGTACTTAACTTTTCGCAAAGCTTTGCGGTAGTAAACTAATTCTTAATCGATACCTAAACTAGATATATAATGTAACTTAACTTTACGTAGAATTATTGCAAAACGAAAGATGATTGAAACTGTAACTTCAACGTAATATTTGACCTATGTCAACAAAAGACTACTGACTAACGGAAGTCATCTGTTTTATTTTCATTACAACGGTATTAAAACAATATTAGACTGGCTTTACTTGAATGTTCTTAAATTAATTCACCTAATTTGTCCACTTAATAAAAACGTAATTCGCACTAAAAAGGATACGCACTTACTTGTTGTACTCAAGACAAAGCTAATACATTATATCGGAATGAATTGCTGTCGAAAACTTCATTTCTTGACGATACGATAAGGCAAAATATAAGGTAAGGAAACTTCCAGCACTGCAGGGCAAACAGCACAGTTATGTTGTGGGTACTAAAGCGGGCATAACTAACAGCATACATAACTAAGAGCAGGCGTAACGTTGCCTGTTTCCATATTTAATGACAAAAATGAACCTCCAATTTAAACTTCTCTTTAAGGTAACAAATTGCAACATCCAAACATTTTGACATCCTGGTGTAATTCGTCAACGCTTCCTTCAACATGAGATAGAGCCATCTATCTTTAATCTCAAATGGTACGAAATTTTATTAATGTAAGGGGAGCTGGTTTTCCCTATTAGATATAATAAATTAATAGAAAAATGTAATTAAAGCAGTTGCATTCCGTATGCAGGAAAGTCAACTCAAGATACAATTTACATAGGAACCTGGAACGAACGAAAATGACTTCTGCTTCACCTTGCGCATAAAACAAAATTGATGTGGCTTAAGCCATTACAGACCATAAAAATATATACACTGGTATTCGTAATTATATACACTAAGGGGAAAATATTGGCGTATAGAAATTAATTATTCCAAGAAAGAAATACTGCAATATACCTAAATCAAACAATGTAACTATATTTATTGAAGCTGTCATACATTTTATCTACACCCAAGTTAAACTGAATAACTGATAAATAAGAAAAATGATTTTTCGGTTTACTTCTATGAATTTTGTAACACACAGTGAACAAAGATTTCATGGCGGTTCGGATGTATTAATCAGAAACTTTGAGTACCATGTGTATTGATTAAGAAGTGTGCTTAAATCAAGTATTACAACACAGACTGCAGTATTTCTCCTAGCAAATAAAGTGTTTTATATTTCCCAAGAGAAGTTAAGTAATGGTTATAATTTTATTCCAAAACAGTACAACTTGGCTAATTATTCCGTCCTTAAATGCAAATTTAATGGAAGTGTTAAGCATCATCCTTGATGTGAACGAAATCGCAACAATGTTTCTTTAAAATATCATAGACGAGCTGCAAAATTTCTAATTTAAAAGTAGTTACAAGAAAATTGCAGTTTTATAAGGAATTAATTCCAAGACCATCTGACTACAAATAAATGCATCATGCACATAATTGAAGTTAAATCCAAACAAAATCGTGTTACAATATTGAATACAGAATGGAAATTGGCAGCGTTTATCTTGCTCGGAAAGGTTTCTTTTATTTCTTTTATTAGACGTACTTGAATGAACGTTAACGAATTACAACTTTTTCTAATTTTGTTTGAGAGTTAATTTAGTTCAATTTTAGATAGACAGTTTTAAGTTGTAATTATTAATCGATGTGTAAGCTTACGATAAACTTTGAAACATAATTAACTGTTAACGTTTAAAATAGAAACATGAGTTTAGAATTTTAGCCTGTAACTTCACTGATAACTACTAATAATTTTTGTAAAACTGTTGAAAATTATCCAGCAATAAAAGTTTAAATTGATTTTGAAATTATTGGAAAAAATTTATGAAAATTAGGTTGACCCTATCGTAGAACTTTAAAAATGAGTTACCAATTTAAGCGCTCTAAATTAAAGCAATAAGTTATGATAACTGGAGTTTACTTCCTAAACTAATTTATTTTCGGAAAATTTTAGTAATTATTTTAAACCCAAAATTTAAATTTCTACGTGATGGTGCACTTGAAAGATTCGGTAGGATGTTGTCTTTTTCCTTTCTGCGTTCGCTTTAAATTTTTAATATCTATTTTATTGATATCGACTTGTGACGTGAATCGGAAATAATTTTGCAAAATCGCACACTTCTATGAATGAGTGAGCAGTTCAGGCATAATATATTGTGTGCAACCACGTATTTTTCAACCAAATTTTATTTTTCTTTAAGAATTAGAGTATATGAAATTTATTATTCAATGGAATTTCTCCGTTTCTTTCATATTCAATAATAATTCAAGGTTTAAACTTCGAATTTTTATGTTTAAGCAGAAATTGTTCAATAACTCGTAAACTGTCAAAAGCAAACCTATAAAGCTTGTTATGGATTAACGCCTTTCTTAAGGACTTATCCAAGTATGCTTATGATATATAAGGTGTTGCACTTAAAAACTTATTTTTACTGATCCCTTTAGCAAATAACTATATTATTTTTAAGCATTTTATCTATAAATATGTTCGCCAATAAATGTGTTCAGAAATGTCTTGCAAATCCTATTATATACAAAAGCACAAAAAATATTTACAAAGAACTATTTTTCTACTAAGCGTGTTAATGCGTTGATATATTCTCTTCGTTCTAATTGAGTTTTGCTTTTTCAAGATTAAAGCGCAATTTATTTCCATTATTCAAATATTGAGCCAAGCCATTTAGCGCATCATTAAAAAAATTACATTCAATTCTAATGATTACGTCTGTATATAATTTTGACCTATAATCCAAAACGTAGTGTTTTCCTTATCAAAGATTTCGTAACAAAGGTCCTTTGTCAGAATTACACCAGAAGTTGATTCTAAATTAAATATCTAATTACAATTAAAATTCAATGTATTATACTTTACCAAGCAAGTTTTAACGACCGAGACTTTTTGAAAAAATATCATTTTCATAACTTTAATGAATAATTATTGAAAATGATAGCATGGTTTATGGCACATTTTATTTTTGACAGGAACGCATTTTACGTTACAGGCCAAATACACATCAGCCCGTAAAGGCAATGGGCGGCAAGCCATAGCGCAGTGGTGTGGACGGGGTTCTCACTTAATGCTGCAAAAGGGTACTAGTCACTCCAAAAACGTCAAAATCGGGAGAAATGTCAAAAGGCGCCCCATGTTAAATACATTTATGGCGGGAAATTCTCATGAACTAGATCTTAATAATGGCCTAACAGGAAACCATAATGTTCACTCAAAATAAAACCCTCATCTCTACTAAAATTCTATTCGAAAAATATTTACGCAAAGTTCATCCAAGCTTCAATGAAATCCTAAGCTTTACATGAAAGCCGCGATGATAAAACTAAAACTCATTAAACATTGTATCAAATATCCAAAGAAACTGATCAACACGGTAATTAATTGTTCAATTTAAAACTAAACGTGACCGAAAATTTATAAAGACCTACAATTTAAGAAACGACGAAATTAGGATTGTAATTCCTAAATTCGAAAATACACAGCTTATTTTCAAACAAATAAACAAACTGGTTACATTTTTGGCAACTTCATGCAATTGACTGCTGATCAGATGATTCCTATAAAAAAACTCAAAAGTTGGGACTACTCGCAAAACTATCGTGTGCAAAACTTAACAGGTGATCGGTCAACGACCGATCTACTCTATAACCTACGTTACAGTATACTATTAAAACTTATTTTGAACTGCAATTTTATCAACCAGATCAAAATGACTAATTAACTATTATTACGTTAAGGCTTGAATTAAATATTAAAGCAACTAAAAAAATCATCGTCGTAAAGTTATGTAAACCTACAATTTCGGTAAAAACAGTAAATCACTCAATAACTGAATGCCATCCAAAACATCTAATCTTCTAAATTTTGAATAAACGTAATTAAAAATAGCGTTGTGAGAAAGGAAAAAGATTACAATAATATCAAACAGAAATGAAATAATACTATCCTGTCATTAACACCTTCGTAGATTACATTAAAATTACACGTGATTCTAATCAACTCTGGGCGTGTTGATGCGGCAGTTACAAAAAAAAAAACACCAAATTTTATATACCTATAAACAACCTGAAATGATAACTTACAAGCTCGTTTTCCCAAATTTATCTACCTTAAATTTTCAAATAAATTACTAATTTTAGTTACGAAATCAAAATAAAATACAGATAAACATCATGACATAGGAATGAATACGCTTTAGATACTGAATCGAAATCTAGGCGTTACTTAAACTCACAGAAGGAATATGCATTCGTCTAAATATGTACAAACAGACATTTTATTAAAATCACCAACGCATATAAATTCCGAAAAATAGTTACCTCACATAGCACAAATGGTCAATCGACCTTCTTTTTCTTTCTCACAACAATATGTCAGCAATCGCTCCACTCGGTGTATGAATGACGGAAACCAATAGCTGCTTAATTCTTAAATTTATGTTTACATAAACTTTATAGCAGCAAATCTCTAAACTAAAAACTGTACGCTACGGTCATTTCTTCATCTGGTTAACGTTAATATGCATACAACTGTAATTTTATTTATAACTACTTTACTTTTATCTAATTAAAACTGATTAAAGCGCCCCCCCCCTAAACCTAAACATTAATCAGCATAATCAAAATGCGATAAAATAGTTCAACAGAATAAAAGGTTTAGCACTTCGTAAAAACACTAAAACTAATTACTTCTATCACCGAAAATTGTCACTATTGACAAAACGAAACAACGATATAAGAAAGCGGGAGTGTGTTGAAACCCGATAATATCCCAACCAGTGGATACAAAAATATACCTACGGTACTGTTTCGGTACACCCCCTCGGTATGGTATAACTAATTCAATCTTACTCCACCAACCCTTCCGCATACATTGTGAAGTCGCAAACAAAAAAAAACGTGAGCCTTCGCCTACATCTTGGACTAGACTGACTTCAACCTCCTTCAGTTTCATTCATCTTCCCTATCATCTCCTTTACCATGTAATTAGCCTCTTAGATAGCTTCGTTACTTTAAATTAACACACGCGCGAAAAACGATAGCCACTCGTCACTAAATCTGAAAAGAATTGCATCATCCGTCCAAATTGCATTTCTAAAGGTACGTCTGAATTGTCACTGAAATTTTAACAGGTCCATCCTACGATGAGCTTTAAAACCTCGTCTTAGAAATCTGACTTTTTGTCTATAGACAAACATTTATCGAAAGGAAAGGCGACATATTGTCGGAAACAATTTAAATTTGGAAAAGATGTACCATACAACGTAATAATTTTATGCTTAATATAATTTGACATGATGCAATTTCAAATCCATTTAGCAAAATTCACCAAAATTTAAAATAACGAGAACATTTATTTGCACAAAAGCTATTCTAACATTACTCTGATTGTAACGCAAGTATCACCTGTGAATCAAACGTAATTAAATCTTTAATTAAGATTATTAGTGACAATAAACAGAAAAACCTACACGTCTTTACCGAATTGCAATTCCAAATTTTAACTTGTAATAAAAAACCCTAACATCCTCAAATAGCAACTACAAAACAATGTTATATCCATATCTTGCATTACTCAAATTACGTTTAGTTTAATCGAAATGAAAATTTATTTTCTGAATTTTTAAATACCGTATTCTAAATATCTTAGCGATTAAAAAACTTTTAACCAATTTTGATACTCAATACATTAATACTTGGAAACAAAACATTTTAAACCTTTTGACTTTTAAAACCAAAATATCAAAAAACAATAAGAAACAAAACTCTCCAGAAGTAATTTACTTAAAATTTTCACACCGGGTGACAGTATCATAAAGCCTAATTTCTTATTTTGGAAACATTGTGCGGTAATTGATAAAGTCACATGCGTTTTTGTCCAAAATAAACCTTTTTATAAACAACGCTGTGATTTACAATCATTACTAATTAAAGCCAGGAAAATGTAACTTTTTCCAATATTCTCACTTGCAAAACCACCTAGCGTAAGATTGATAAAGTATAAAATACATTTGCAGCGAATTACACCAAGGAGGATACAGTATAGCACAGATGATGTAAACCAAGCAGCCAGCGGATAACAGCTTAGATGCAGAGCATTTGGATGTGTGGGGATGGAATTTAATTAATCGCAACCAGACCAATTATTGACAGTGTGATCGAAACTTTTAAGGAAGGGGCGCTATGAATTTTTTCAAACAGATCCAAAAAATTCAAATGGGCAAGCTGAACAGAAATTTAATGATTAAGCTTAATTAACATACACGCTGGTAAAACACGATAGTAAATATCCATCGTCCTGTTTATCTTGCTTTATGTGTACTTTCTTGGGTCTCCGTCATCTTCTTAGGATCATCTTTAGGATATTTAAGTAGCTAGTAAGGGGGCAATTTTTAGTCGTACCGTTGTAAGCATTTCTTTATTATTGAATAACTCCAAAGAGAATTAAACCGAGTCATTACGCTAAATTTTGTCTTACTTATTTGAACTGAAGGGAATTAGCAGTTTATTGACCTTTGAGATGTAATTAACGCAATTTTATCATTTGTTGTGTTTCCAAATTCAAATAGCGATTGTTTGTGAACTATTTTGAAGTTAGTTAAATTGAATGGGCACATAAAAGCAAATTTAAAAACCTCAATGCGCCAGATTGAACATGCTGGACCAGGTTTCAACCAAAATCCAACGGCGCGGCGTCCAATACCTCGCAAAAAGGAGGCCTTGACATAACCTCAGTTATTATAAATTTGGTTCCACACGTAAACAAGATGACTGAATTACCAAAAAGATGACGAAATTGTATGAAGGCTCTCGTAAACAATTTAGCGAACAAACAATAAGGCAATTGAAATAAGTTTGGTGAAAAGCCAAAAAGCCACATATAAACAATATTGCGAAACAATGTAGCAGAAAGTCAAAAGGGCACATTTAACAAGATGACTGAAAGCCACAAAGCACTTGAAAGCAAGATGGCGGAAAAACAAAAAGGCATACCGAAACAAAATGCGTATAAACCAAACAGACACTCGGAACATACTGGAGCAAAATACTAGAGCAATATACTGAACCCTAAGGGACTAGTGTAGGCAAAAGTAGTCAAGACGCGACTAAATAGTAAATAGAGGATGAAAATATCAAAACTGCGAAAAACAGTGGTTGAAAAGTAAAACAAGTATTGAAAATAGCGCCGGAAAGGGAATGGTCGAAAGTAGCGGAGCTAGGTGGCATGGCTAGGTAGAGGGGATAAAGATGACTACAGGAAATTGGAAGTGGTGGTAACACGTGGTGCTGTTCTACTAGTATCTATTTCCCTGCATTTAAATTTGTTAGAGGTTCTCACTGGCTGACTATTTGAGTAAGTTACATAGCAACTATAACGATCAAAACATAAAAATAAAAAGTGCAACCACCTAACCTTGTCATATATATTTATTGTTAAATGCATACAAAAGGAAAACTTCTTGTGATAGTACGGAAGACTAAATCAAAATATTATTAAATAAAAAGATTCAAATGAGCTTACACCAAATGTAAAGATTCGTTAAACTGAAGTATCCGAACGATTGATTTATGAACTTTTCAATGACCTAATTGATGTCAAGTGGAAAAAATTTCAACCATAGCTAAGAAAAATGTTTTAATATACATTACTTCACTCTAACCTAATTAGCATGAAGTTTGTAATTAAATTAATCAACGGATTGACTGAAATCCGGGTTCAGAAAATTTGTGATTAAATTATTGTGTAACGCTTTAACGGAAAAGGTGACGGGCAAGTTTTTAATCTCAGAGTGCAAGTGAATTACATAATTTAAGTGGTATGAAAACTAACAAATACAATACAGAATATTTCTGTATTGCATGTACCGTTGTGTAAAAGCAGAAAGCAATCCTAAGATGGCAAAAAACATGAAGTATTAAGCAAAATGAATAAAATTATAAATCATAAGCGATTGTAGATTGTTGACCTATTTATAGGTATAGTACTGTCGAAAACCAGTTTATAATTTCAAGAACCTACTTGACTTGACAAAAAAAGATGCTTCGTGATAGTCGGGCTTGAGTTACTAATTACATCAGAATCTCTGTATTATAGGAAGAGCACATTATTAATGTGAAAATGTAAACTTTCACCATTATTACACATATTTAAAATACTAGAATCTTTATATTTATATTATACAAATCTAAACGTTTCGATAACACAGTTATCTTCGTCAGTAGTAACACTATCTTTCAAAATTGTTTATGATGTTGAAACAATTTTATGAAGTTTGAAAAACTGAAAAGGCAACATAACACTGCTATTAATGTAACAGTTTGATAAACGAATAAAGTCAACTATGGAATACAATTTTAATAAAGAATAACTGGATCGTTAATAAATTAAATATTATTAGACTGCCTTGAAGATGACAATTCAGAACACCCTCTAACGGCCAAAGACTGTGAAAAATGTCATAACCAAAGAACAAATTTAACAAAAATTAATCAAGTTATGATGTAAGTATAAAGTTGTGTGAAACTTTCATTTTAAATTCATGAATCGATTTCACAAATAGAAACATGACTTCAATTAAAATAATCCAGTCAAATCTAATAAAGAGGTAGCTTTGTTAATAAATGCAAGTGTTACTTTACAGTGAAAACACAATGTAGTACGTTGTATATAATTACTAGTTTTAATTTCAATTTCAACTACATATGCTAAACTATAGTGCTGTGGTAATTTAAGATATGATTGGCAAAGCATTACTTCAAGGTCTAGGGAAAAACAGCAAAAAACTTAGACACACCAAAAGCTAAAATTAAAATTAAGCCGTACCATGTACTTTTTTTTAATTGATGCCAAAACCTAGGATATTTTCTACTTGTCTATTAAAATTATTAAGATGTTTATACAGTGTGGACATTAAGTAGCGGATAAATTCGGTAACTCCATTAATCTGAGACAAAATCTAAAAGGGGTGTAGTGATCTAAATTACAATGCATATGAAAAAGGTTTTTTCAGATGTTTCCATCAATTGTTTTGAAAGTTTTGACGTCATCAATATTTTTTTAAATAACCAATATTTTTTATATATTATTTAATCTCTTTTCAACGACATAAAATTTTGAATAGGTTACGTAAGAAAAAATTCAAGAAAAACGGTCTTACAGTTAAAAAAATTAATGAATTAAATTAACAGACTAATCCTAGTTACCGGGGTTTTAATAACAAAAAACCCTGCTTTCACTTTGACAAGCGATGTGTTTAGTGCGTTTTTAATTCCCTCTGTATAGTACTAGTATTGACCGCATTAATAACCTTGTTTGAGCAAAAGAACATTGCTCTCAGAACAACAAATAATTGAAGTATTATGATGATTTGGTATGCCGATCGAGTTAGAACTCATCAAGAAGTATGTCGACTTTTCAGAGACAAATACACTGATAAGCAAATAAGCCAATCCACAGTCAGCAGAATAGAAAATAAATTTCAAGAACACCGTACTATGAAGGTGCTTCCAAAAACTGGCCGTCCTGTGACAAAATTAACCGAAGATGTGCAGCTTAATATTTTACTGAAATTTCAAAATAATCCGCATTCAACTAGCCGAAACGCCGCTTTGGAACACAATGTGAACCATACTTCGGCACTAAAACATTTAAAAATACAAAAATTTCATCCTTATAAGGTACTCAGAGACCTTAGGCAACAATTTTGTGAGCAAATGATGGAAATGTGCAATCGTGATCCAATGTTATTGCGGCGTATACTATTTTCGGATGAAGCAAGTTTTTCCTTGCATGGAACTGTCAGTAGGCAGAATTTTCGATATTTGTCTAGGGAAAATCCACACTGGATGCAGGAAGCTCATACCCAATATACCCAAAAGCTCAACGTATGGGCAGGAACTGTCGGAGATAGAATTTTATGGCCATTCCTTTTCGACGCTAATTTGACTGGAGAAAGATACCCAGACTTTTTACAATTTAAATTACTGCCTGCATTAGCTATACTATTTCCGAAAGAAAACGAGCCCTACGTATCAAACAATAACATTTGGCTGCAACATGATAGTGCTCCGCCACACTATGCAGTAGATGTGCGGCGTTATTTAGATGAAGTGTTCCCAGGAAGATGGATAGGAAGAAGAGGTCCAATGGAATGATCGGCTAGGTTCGCTGATCTAACGCGATTAAACTTTTTTTCTGTGGGGCCACTTAAACATGTTATACAAAAATCGACCTAACAATTTAGAGGACCCTCAAGAAAGAATGCGGCATGAGTGTAGGTTAATAATGGCTAAAATACTTGAGAACGTAGTCAATGCATTTTATAACAGTCTTGGGTATTGTCAGACGGTGCAGAGTCATCAGTTTGAACATTTAATGTAATTGTGGAAGCCTAAAAAGTTTTCGTTTGTTATTAAAATCTCGATAACTAAGATTAGTCTGTTAATTTAATTCATTATTTTTTTTAACTGTAAGACTGTTTTCCTTGAATTTTTTTTTAAGTGACCTATTCGAAATTTTATATCGTAGAAAAGAGATTAAAAACCTCTACCGAAATAAAAAATAAAAAATATAGGTTGTCATTTAAAGAATATATTGATGACAAAGCAATTGTTGGAAACATCTGAAAAAACCTTTTTCATATGCGCTGTACTTAAATCGCTGCACCACTTTTAGATTCTGTCTCTATCATGCAGATCAACGGAGTTACCGAATTTATCCACTATTTAATTTCCACACTGTATATCTCATTACGTTGTAAACGAACAGAAATAAATAAATAAACAAATGCTTTACCAATTATACGTTAAATTACCACTGCACTAATTTAACATATGTAGTTGAAATTAAAATTAAAATTAAGAATTATATAAAACGTACTACATCGTGTTTTGACTGTAAAATAACACTTGCATTTATTAACTAAGCTATATCTTTGTTAGAGTTGACTGGGTTGACGTCAAGTTTCTATATGTGAATGTTTTTATCAATTCCAAATAAAAATTTTTCACAACTTTACACTTACATCATAACTTGATTAAATTTTGTTAAATTCGTTTTTTGAGTGACATTTTTCACTGTTAGCCTTCAAACGTTAGAGGGTGTTCCGATTTGTCATCTTCAAGTCAGCTTAACAATATTTAGTTTATTAATTATCTAGTTATTCTTTACTAAAATTGTGTTCCATAGTTGGCTTTATATCTGTATCAAACTGTTATCTTAATAGAAATATCGTAACATTATATTAAAAACCAAGTTTCATAAGACCAGTCTTGAACCACAAATTCAAATTTTAAAAAACTGGTGCCGTAGCCACAAGTTTTTTAAAGAATGAGTGCTTCAAGGTCTTATGAAACACGTTTTTTTTTGTAATTTGACCTTTTTATGCCGTTTTTAAACAAAATTTTTTGCTTTAGTTGATTTAGGGATTTTTGTGACGGTTAGTAATGTCTTAATTTTAAAAGTGAAGATTTGTTATAGTCGCCGTTTGTTTATCAAAAGACGGAATTGGAAGATAGTCAAGATATTATTGCATATACGCTCCCTGAAGTACGTGAAATTGCCAAAAATACGGTCGCGAATTTGCTTACATCAAAGTTTTCCACTGGACGCATGATGTTTTTGACGCATTTTGTAAGAGATATGCATGACAATTCCGGATCAAGCTTTCCCAACCTAAAAATTTTCGTAAAATGTTCCTTGAATTAATGCCTATAATGACTTCGGAGATAGGACGTCGCGTTTCTTAATATGTCTCCTAAAAAACCCAAATGGAAGCAAATTTCAAAAACAATTTTAAAAGATGTAATGTAGAGGTGTAAATGGTGAAATAAATTTAATAAAAAAAAAATGTAATAAAAAGTAAAAATGTTCTAAACACAAATCGTCAAACTGACTGGAGATACAACCATTCACCACAATAGTGCCTTTGACTCTAGTCGGTAGATTAAATAGGGTAGGTTCAATAATTTTGATTTGCTTACTTACCACTAAATCTGCTATGTTATTTTCACTTAACATAAATAATAAAAAAATGAAATGTAATAATAATAAAATGATCTCGAGCGCCAAGTTATTTTCAATAATGTCGGAACAACTAAACCGAGTTTGTTAACCATAAAATTTGATCAAAATGCAAAAAAAATATAAAATTATACAGATATGTTTATTAACAGTGAATGTGAAATGATTAAATAAAATATTTCTTAAAAACTAATTGTAAAAAAAAACCTTAAAATACTAAAAAATCATTACACAAATACCTTTGTACAATATATACAAAATCTTCTTGAAGATCCCTGGTATAAAAAATAAAGATGTAGAATTGCAAATTAAAATGACGTAATCCTTGTTTATTGTTGCGCAATTTATTGCAATAACAATGCTTATATGTTATCGGCCACACCCAAACTGGAATCTTAAAAAATTTTCTTCTTTAAAAATTGAATAAACTGTTTAATGCATTCTTTGAAATTTTCCAATAAAATTTGCAATCATCAAATTAGATGCGTACTTAAAATGGAATTAACTTGTAAATCGAAATAAAATAAAAAGTGCAATAAAAAAATTAAAGAAAGTGTAAATTGCAATAAAAGCAAAATAAAAGAAACAGTAAAAACTGAACTACAATAAAAGTGCCTGAAAAGAGCAAATGTTTTAATTTTTTGTATAATGCGTTAAAATATCTTACCATCAAATCGATGGCACTTTCACTAAATTTAGGGAAAACCCAAAAAAATGCTTTCTGCACTCACAGCAGTCATAAGGAAGTCAGCAAAATGGATGCTTTGGAAGTTAAATCATGTACTCGTGCGCGAAGAGGATTTGCGCAAGGAATTACGTCACGATGACGTATTGCGTAAACGTATTTGAGCAGGAGAAAACTTAAAGTGGGAATATAAATCTTTACGAAAATGTGCACTATGAAGATATGCAAATTAAGTTGCGTACCACATATCTACATTTCAATAATTAAAATTTTTCTTATATTTACAACTAAATGAATGAAAGACCTTAAATTAAGGTATATTTAATACAACACAAAAAAGGGTTGTTACAAAGGTTCTATTACTAGTAACGAAGATAACTGTAAGTGTTATCGAAACGTTTAGATTTGTATAATATAAATACAAAAATACATCATTAAAAACCCAAAAAAGCTAAGTATTTTAAACACATTATCAATACTTTTAATATGAAATATCATAATCTCACTTATTTATTTATTCCCTTCAGTAATTCTGCAAAATCTGGTTATAAGAGAAAAGTTTACAATAATCTAAATGCGCACGTCTCGCGCTCTATGTGTACATTTTTTACTTTAGTTTATACACAGTCAATTTCTAATCGACAATTTTGTTACCCACAGTTATACATTGTACTAGAAATAAACAAAAATTTTATTTAGGAGTGGCGAGATAGTAGTAATAGCAACACTGATTGGGTGTAACCATTCACAGCTCTCAAGCACCCTTGTACAAGTTTGTATATTTACATTCCATTATTAATTAATTTGGTTACATTATTAACAATTTTGGTTAAATGTTTTATACTCATGTAAAGTGTACTTACTTTGGCACCTTACGAAAACTACTAAAATGATTATATACTTAGTTTATCCTATGAAAGCAGATTTACATGAATACAAGTACATATCAATCCAGAAATTATATTTATGCCAGAAGGCAAAAGATAGTGTTTAAGAATAAATCGTGTATATCACTCTACATTTCATTACTCTGATATATTTGAAATTTTGAAACAGTTTTTTGAGCGATAATGAATAATTCACAAGGTAAAATTGATGTCAAATAAATTGTGTCAACGCTTCATATGAAATATAGTCTGGACCGTAGAACCATACTTCAGCGATTATTGATGGTAAAATAGGTGATGATCGTGCTTAAAACATGTTATTCAAAGCTGATATTTATTTAAAGAGCGTGTACAATAATTTTAAAACACCTTACTTGGTTAGACGAGATTTCCTTTATTTTCGTTCATTGTTTCATTTATTTTTCAGTTATTTCAAATCTATAAGTCTGACATGAATGTAGCTTTTATACTTTATTTGTAGTTCTCAAGACCATAAAACTTGTATTTTTGGTGCTGCAGGTTTTTCATAATGTTACGGTGTGATCAATAAAGATAATAACCTTCAAGAGATATTTAATTTCGTCTATTAGTCTAGTTAAATATGAAAGCACACATATCGAATCCAAGTATGCAGAACGTGTTCAATACTATATACAGCAAATACGTCTAATAATTGAATGTTGTTTGCATTTCGTGTGTTTTGAACTTTATGTGTTCTACTTTTATATTAATCAATTTTATAATACGAAGTATCATCTGACCAACTTATTTTTAATACTGAGCTAAGGGAAGCATGCAGTACAATACCATTGAAGCGAAAGAAACGATACTATTTAAATTGTGCAAAAAACCTCAATGTGACACTCAATTTGCAAACGTAATCCAACGAAACTACAAATATAAGCGTTAGTAGCAAGTGTAAAGTTTAAAGAACAGAGCAGCTCTCGAGGTTCGTAGCGTTAGTTACAAGTGGATGTGAATCAATAAAACAGATTCTAACAGTTTTCTTATTCAAATACCTATCAAATGAAATAATTTACATTCAAGACACTGCAAAAACAAACCTAGCTATCTATATGGAAATCGAAGAGTAATCGTCAATGCTAAAAGATGATTTACCGTTTTTTTATATTAGTACTGGAAAGATTAACACTGAATGGCAACAAGGACTGTAAAAATCAATACACTAGTACAAAACAAAGCTTTACTATACGTACGTCGCTTACATACAAAGCAGTCAGTTTGGTTACAATACTGGAGTATCCATTCGATAAAAAATAATGTTAATGAACTACCTTGCTTACGAAACGTAACCTCAACAAAAAATATTACCAAATAAAGTGAGTCAAATCAAATAAATTTACATAGATAAACATTCTCATAATAATACAAATTAATGAAATAAAGAGATTTTACTACATAAAATCTGTAATAAGAAATTCTAGATGCAATAAAAATAATGAATACGTTTGAATTTAACGAATATTGGACAAACATAATGAATGTGATAGATAAGATTTTGCTTACTGTACGTGTTAATTAACTTAAACTATAAAACTAATTCCATATATATATATATATATATATATATATATATATATATATATATATATATACAAATATGAAATGAAAGACTCATTTTGCGGATAGACTCGTGTATTTCTAAAGTAAACTATACAGGGTGTCTCTAAAAGGTCTATACGAAATACTAGAACAAATTCCTAAGACTAAAATATGAGGATCTAGCTCAATTTATCTTATACCAAAAGTTGATAGTTTCCGAAATACTGGGTGTCAAAGTTATCAGGCTTAGGACTGGTCCATGAAGTTTGTGGCGTGTTTAAGGACTAACCGGCCAACAACAACAGAACTTTACACAACAACTTAAGAATGTAAGAATGAACTGACGAAGAACAACAAACGACCAAAACAGCAAACTTTTATTAAATTATAAATTGTTCAATTAAACTCTAATGTTGAAAGTGACCCCCGTTTTTATGCACACAAAGATTAATTCTACGGAGAAAATAGAACTGCACCCTACCCATTATCTCTGCATCTAACCGTAAAATGTTTACTGTACTCTTAAAGTTCTGCTAACTGTATCCTACGAAACGCCAAGTTCCAAATCAATGCGTCTGGTGCTCAGACTCGGATCTGCTTTAACCCATTCTAAAATTTCTTCCTCAAGATCTGTTGTTCTAATAGCACGATTCAATCTATAATCAACCGTTGCAGGAGCAAAACTATCGGTTTCTCGAAGACGCCTTTCAACAGCGGCAAATGTATTATGGTTTAGAACGCGTCTATTTGGAAATATTTCATGGTATACTCTCATCGATTCCCGACCATTTCCTTGAAAATAACCATAAACTAATACCATATCGGTCATGTCTGAGTTAGTGTAGGGTACGGCCATAGCGAAAAATCGAAGAAGGAAATTAAAATTACAATAAAGATTTATCAGACTGAATTGTTTGACAACACTCTTTTGTAACTAATGACAATAATTAATAAAGTTTAGCCGTTGCTAACATGAATTTTAGTACGTAACGAAACATTTAAATTCGATTATTACAGAAACGGCTGCTCGAAGCAACATCTACAAATATACCTGCTTTGAAGAAAACATCAGGGTATAAGAAGTTTCGACTAGAAACTTGATATACCGAAGCAGAAAAAAGTTATGGAGCTTTAAATGTAGACAAAGGGCTGCTAGTGGCGCACTCTAGAAGATACATCAAAACTATGATCAAATCTGAAAAATGTTTGTCTTCAGGATTTCGTATTAGTTTCTGAAGGGTAACTTGGGGTTTAAAAGAACTATCAGACAAAAAAAAGTATTATCTAAAAAACAAAGCATAATTTACCAAAAATTCAAACGATACACAATTTAAGCAAAACAGAAATAAATAAACAGACTAAAGTGCATTTCACGAATAATTAGACCTTTATAATATGACTGCCATTCCACTATGAATAACATGCAATTATAAAATAACTAAAATGCTATAAGTGTAACATTCTAATGAAAGGGACATTTCAGTTGACTACTCTGAACCGCATTTTCCATCCTTTCCTACAACATTATAATAGCAAAAGACAAATATAATAACAAATACGACCTTCAAACGTCTTAAAATATTATTTTCCAACTCAGTAGCGTATCACGCGGAGAGGTAACTTAGGTTAGTAAATTAAATTAATTATTGTAAGAAATAAACATCGTTAAAATAAAAGAATGTTCCAAACAAATATCATTATTGTTAAGAATTTCTGAAAATTTACCATTACTAATTCGTAATTAATGTTGAAACTGCAAATTACTCCATTAGCATAATGTGAATTAGAAATCATTAATGACCACTTGCTTTGCTTATAAATGTGGAATCAATTTTCCATTTTGCTATTATACTGTAAACAATAATTTGTAACGGTTGTAGTGATTGTGTAGTTTGATACTAAAATGGAAGAAAGTTTTGTTTTAACTGAAGACGAGAACTTTATTGAAAATTTGCACAGTTATAGTGCAACTTCGGTAAGATTATACAATATTTTCTTAATTGTCATATTTTAACTGTTATTATTACAGCGATGAGTGGATAGACAATTTATTTTAAATGTTTATAATTCTGCGATTATTAATTACGCAATAATTACTAATAAAAAAATTATTTACTACATACTTGTTCATTTTCTTTAAATTTGTATTAAAATAGTTAAAATAATATATAATAATAATACTAGGTGAGCGTGGTGATGGCGAATTTATTAATAATAAATTTATTCAAATAAGTTTTTCACTTTTTTTATATGACAAAAGGTACTACGCCAATGAGTGCTCCCGCGCTTTATTTGGTGACAAATTTGAATGGCGACCATATTGCACAGGTCTAATTACTCGTGAAATGCACTATATTAATATTTTGGAAAAAGGTATAAATTACACAATTACACTAAAAGGAATACCCACTGAACAAATAATTACAAATGTGGAAGTAGCTCTCAAAGATTTAGATCCTCAAGTTGTTGACGATATTAGATTAAATGTTGCTTACATCCTAAACAAATCTCGTTCTCCAAAAACACACATTACCACACAAGAATTGAATGCTTTGAAGGAATTAAGAACTAATAAGGACATATTATACTTCCAGCAGATAAAGGTAATGCTACAATTCTAAAGAGTAAATATTACCACCAACAGATGACAGAACCACTTAACACATCTGACTACATAGTAAACAATAATGACTGACCACCTATTTAGAAAAAAAAAACTAAAACCATTATAAATTCTACACCATTAGATCAAAATTTGCAGAACAAAGTTATACTGAGGGAAAAAAGTTCTCGAATCCCAAAAATTTTACGGTCTTCCAAAACTTCACAAAGCTGATAACTGGCCAATTGTAAGTGAATTTAACTCGCCTACTCATGAACTTGCGCGATACCTAGACTCTTTCGATTTTATAAACTGCCGAAATCACTACCAGGAGTGCAGTCAAAGAACACCAAAAACTACCAAAAGTAAATAAAGCACTTTTCCAAAAAAGTGCAATATATCGAGGACCAAAACTATATAATACTTTCCTCAAAAAGGTAAAGTTAACAAAAAAAACTATTAAAAAGTTTGCAAAAGTGGATGTTAAGTAACATACCTCTTTTAAACAAGGTATTAGTGATTATAAAATAAATATCACTGAAATACAGTTTTGAAACAGTCAAGTATAACCTTTTTCCTCTCTTTTATTACTACACTGGACCAAGCTCCAGTTATAAAATCATAAATAATATAAACGGTGACAAATTGATTGGATAGCTATACTGTAACTCTCGGCTGCATGCGTAGTGAATGCAGAACCATTTCTCATGAAAGCCTATAATGTAAAGAATTATTTACTTTAGGTATGTATGATGTTAATACACATGTATTGTACGATGGGAATAAAACGTATTATTACTATTATTATTAATAGGAAAACGACTGAATTCTCGCAATAAGCGTGATGATGGCCTACGACTACAACTTATTTGGAAACCTTTATTAAAGGAGACGAATGCAACCCTCTTGACTAATGGTACATTTTATAGTATTCATCAATCTGTTCTTTTTACGACCCTAAGATACCCCCACACAAAGGACCTACCACACGTAACAGAACTTCAAACTCGAGATGATCGACTTTCTTTTCTATTATCAAACCACTATTTCCGAAAGGTTGACCTGAATGGTTACTTTGATATACACCTTTAGGTAATTAGACTTAGATTACCTTTTAATGTTTAATTTATTTATGTATTTGTTTATATTAGTATCAACTTATTCCTGTACATATGACATCTTATGAAACAGTCAGTTTGTTTTGATAAAGGTAGCAAAGTTAGGCTACCGAAACGTAGACAGATACTGTTTACTTTAGAAAAACATGAATCTATCCGAAAAATGAGGTGTTAGATATCTCTCGGACATGGCTGTCCACCTCGTCTTCGGTTACCCTCTATTTTGCCGTTCTCTGGGTGTCCATAGCACAACTAGTTACGGGATCCTGTCTCAGGCATTCGTTGAATGTGCCCATACCAACGCAACTGATTTTCTTGGATTTGCTGAATGACATTGCTTTCGACTAACTCTTTCATTCCTTATCCTATTCTCGAAACTCTGGCTGATCTCCAAAGGTCCATTTCTGTCGTTCATTTATTTGCCACACTGCTGGTCAATACAACATTATGCTTCTGTATACAGAATTATACAATAGATGTTTTTTTAATACTGACATTTTTAGGCTGCGGTATCGAATTTAAGGCCCCTATTACCTTTTTGCCCTTATTTATCCCGTTTTCTATTTCTCCTTCACATCTTCCATTATTGATAACTGTTACGTCTCAGTATTTGTAGTATAACAAATGAAAAATTAAGGGATGATGTGAGTGGAATATTAAAAAGGTAAGTTTGCAACACGGTCTAGGTCAGCAAGGTACAATACTTACAAAACTTACTCTTACTCATTTTCAAGTTGTGAGGGATGCAGAGATATGTCCGTAGATATAATCAGTAAAGCATTTACATGTTTTTTCTTGTTGGACGCCATTCAATTTTGTAGTTTTAATAATTAAAATACTAGAAAAATTGAGAAAGTTGTACATTAATGTAATCTAAATAACACTAAATAGCTGTATTTATTACTATATTTAAGAAAACAAAATGTCTGATTAATTTAGAATAAAATAACTTAATCGGTATTTCTCGTAAATCTTTACGATATTAAGTAATTCATAATTCACACAACTATACAAGCATATAATCAGTCTTTACTCAATATGTAGCATGAGTAACATTGTATTTAATACTAAAACGTATACCTGACCTATGTCAACAACAATACAGTTACTAGGTTATGCACTCAAATATGTTGTCTTAGAAAACGTAACCAAAGTCAGCTAACTTTATTTTCAACCGAACTGCAATTTGAGAACTTCATTTCCAATCAATATGATAAACATACGGGAAGGTAAGATAATTTTCATTTGCCTTCAACGTACAAATAAGCGAGATGTAGAAGAGACTACAAAAGCGGGCTTCGGACAACAAAGCAGGCATAAGACGTCGAAAGCAGATATCAACAGCATGCATTCTTGATGCAAAACAAGAGTACGCACCAAAAGTTTTACTTATCGTATTGACACTATCTCGTAAGTTAAAATCGAAACCATTTAAATTCGTTGCTGGCTAATTTACTTTCTCGATCAACAGGGCAACGATTTTTTCGGACATCAGGATACAAGCCTTATCACATAACATTTGTGCAAGAATTGAATGCAAGCGGTTACCTTTTAAGAATTGAATTTTGTCAGTGGGCTCTTCAAATGCTAACATTGATGAAAATTTTTTTTAGGAAGTCATACCTAGTGACGAAGCTACTTTTCATAACGACGGAAGTTTGAACCATCATAGCTGTCACTATTGGTGAATCCGAATTGAATGAGATAAAATAGAACTAAACATTTTTTAATTCTCAATACTTGTTTTGGTTAATGGGTAGATTCTTGGTCTTTTTTCCTTAAAAGAACCGTTAACGGTAAAAACTATTGAAATTTTTTGTATATAACCTTAATATTTGTTAATGAAAATACCATCAAACTTTGCAACTGTTGTCTAAAATGATTTCACTATTTTGCTTAGTTCTCAAGATATTAGTATGATACATTCAAAATTGAGCAAATTACGGCACCCTGTAGCAAAAAATATGGGTTTTCATTCAAAAAAACAAGGTTCGCAATAAAATAACCTTCAAAAAAACGAGTTCAAGGCCATTTCAAGGTTACTGTTGTTTTAAGGGGCGACCCTTAACTTTTGTCTGAAATATTTTTTTCACATCTCTTTTTTAAAAACATTCATATATACACACACACACACACACACACACACACACACACATATATATATATATATATATATATATATATATATATATATATATATATATATATATATATATATATATATATATATATATATATATATATAGTATATATTTCAAACAAAATTATCTTTAAATGTTAACTCTAATTTAAGGGCGTGATGCTGCATCAATATTTTTGTCTGGTAGTTAAAAAATTGTTAATTCTCAGCAAACCAATATTTACCACTCCAATCACAGATATATTTTGACATGCACTCTCATAATAAACAATAACTTCCGAGCACCAACATCGAATCGTTACTTCAAATTTTATTTTCACAGATATCGCTCTTTCAAGTCTGTATTTGATATTTGAATCATGGCAATATACGATGCAAACCAAAAACTGAAGTGGTATTCCGACATACGTAATAAATTTCTAGAGTCCTTCATCCAAAAATAACATTCTTCGCAAAATCCATTCTCTAGCCCATCATCTCGTCTCAAAGTTTTTGTTGTTCCTTTTTATTTCGTAATGGTACATATGTTGTCACATAGTGAAATACTAAATTTGCTATATACACAAAAGATGCCATGTTTATTACGAATATTACCCATTTAACACTAGAAGTACAGATGTGGTCGAAATGACCGATCTCAATTTTAATTCGCTTCAAACTTTTTTTCTATCGTTCCAATTTTAACAAAATTTTATTACTTTTCCTAAAAGTGACTAATGATATAATTTCTTAGGAATTTTTGTTTGCATTGTGCATATAATTGCTTTGCTTGTCATAATTACCTTCAAGTACAGTTGCAGTCATTATGACCGCACAATTATTTCTGCATTCTTTAGACAAATTTCTAAACATTCATATTAATCGCTAATTAACATTCCAAGAAGTGAAACAGTTTCCAATAGTAATATTAATAACTATCCACTTCCTAGAAATTTTGAATAATTAGTAAGTACAAATACTCGCACACATTAGATCAACAACTTTAGTAAGGTATTTTATGTTCAAGATGTGGAAATATCTTACAGAAGCCGAACTGCAATATGAAATTGATAATTTAAATATGTATGATTCCGACGGTGATAATCGTAGTAATAATGGTGCAGTGTCATCAGAGGAAGGTAAATCCTACGTTTTGGAAGATGTATTGTCGAGCACCAGTAGTAATGGTGACGAAGATGAGCATTAATCCAGTTTTCTAGGAACATCAAACATTAGTGTAGAATATGATGCAGCTGACAATACTAAATGGAGAATTCTAAGTGATTTGAATAACGGTTGTAGAGCTGGGCCAACCGGAATCGAAACGTTGACAATGCTTGTACAAGTTCTTGGAGGCTTTATATTGACAATTCCATACTGCGTAATATTAGGAAGTGTACTGAAGCTGAAGTAAGTAGACAATTGGGTGGCAGTCCATGGACAAGGAAGAATAAGAAGCGTTTATATCTTGTTTGTACCCTCGTAGGACATATGGTACTAAAAACTTTCCAGTAGATCAATTGTGGAACAAAACATGGGGGCCGAATTTCTTTTGTGATGCAATGTTCAGAGATAAATTCATCCAAATAAAGCGATTTATTCGATTAGACTTAAAATCAACTCGTCGAGATCGTCAAAGATCTGATAAGTTTGCTGCAGTATCTGAAGTATGGAATAAATTTGTGAGTAACTGTATTATGTGCTATAAACCAGGAGCACACATTATAATTGATGACAACTATTTCCTACAAAACCAGATGTCTATTCACCCAATATATGAGTGATAAACCCGATAAATTTGATATAAAGTTTTGGATTGCACCTGACGTTAAAACAAGATATGCGTAGAATGAATTTAGCAAGGACTATTCAAGACCAACTAATATGTTATTATCGGAACATATTATGATGAAATTAATGCAACATCTCTCAATTTGGTCAAAAGTTTGCAAAAGAAGTCAACATAACTAGTTGGAACTGTGAACCTAAGTTTTTGTATGTGATGATATTTCCTAACCTAAATACGGGGTAGATATGGACCAAACAGCAAGGAATTATTCAACCAAATCATCTTCTAGGAGGGGGCCTCTACAAGTATTTTCAACATACTTGATTTAGTAGCTGTAAATTCATGGATTATTTACAATTTATGTATCTCAGGAGTGAGTATGTACGTACAAGAAAATCCACTTTATATCAACAAGATGGGTCGCAATCGACAAACAAGCGAAGTCAGTGCCAAACTAAAAAATGTGTCAATAAATCAAAAGAAGATTGCAAAATCAGTAAAAACAATAGTATGTGGGAAATGCTTTGGCATTATAACTAAAGAAATTATACGCTCAGGATGTATTTAATTACTCATTGTGTGTAAGTATCTTCAAAATAAAAATTTTCAGAGTTTGGGTTTGGTTTATTATTTTGCCTTTATAATGCATTCTAAACTCCGGTCAATTTGACCGGTATCGTATTTATATTTATGCCGTATTTCTAGTGTTAAAGCTCAATCTAGTGACGTCCCAGATAACCAATGCACGTCATAATGTCGTCTATTGATCGTCATCAAATCACCCAGATGACGTTATGAACTGACGTTAGTATGAAGTCTCTTTCAGGTGAAAATGTCACAGCCAATAACGTCAACAGATGACGGCGTATTGACGTCAGTTTATTATTATAAGGCGACGTAATACTCGACTCAGCTATACTTTGTTTTTTAAATAGGAGCGTTAAACATCCAGCAACATAATAAAAATAGATGACTGGCAATTAAGCAACGTTGCTATGCCCATAACCAATATAATATTCGTATTATATCGCGGGATATTTAATTTGCTCCTAATTAAAAACGTTTAAATATTAGATCTGTTTGAGAAGTAAAGATTTAAATGCAAAGTATAGTACTATTTTGTCGTATTTATGTGCATGAAGATTTTCCACATTACAATCGCTGATCTATATTACAAACAATTGAATGAATGAATTATATGTTAGAGTTTTTTTTTCTATAAACAAGGGAAACAAAAGTAAGGTTAATTAATAAACAATTTCAGACTTATAATTATTTATTCAGGTAATATAATGTTCCGACAGTACAGGTAGTTTACAGTATTATAGATATGCAAGTACTATCTTACTAAAAAAAATAATGTAAATGTATAAACTATATAATATACGAATGTAAAAGAAGAAATGATACCAAGTAGTCTTCGCCGGGAATTGTAAACACAAAACATTCAGCAACAATATCTCTTATAGACCAAGAATTTAAGGGTGAAAGGTTATTTAAACCATATATATCAAGATGATCAAAAGGGTAATCTTAAACGGAGCCATAGTTTTCAAATGCTTTTCCAATTATATACACATCTAAATTTTTTTGTAGAATGTTATAAATTTGCACTACTAATTTGGCTTTTGTTAAACAATAAGAGTCTTTGTTAGAATATCTACAAACTGCAAGCATGAAGGTATCAAGAATCAATTTTTTATATTCCTTATAAAGATCATCAAAACCTAACTTAATTAAAAAAGAATGGTTGTTGAAGGTAATTTTAATTTAAGATTTATGTTGGATTCCAATAAACGACCGTATGCTTGCTGCAAAGGCTTTCGTGGTCCTTGCAACAAATTTTTTATTTGTCCCAAAAAATTTTCGAAAGGAAAAGCAGAAAACGTGTCGAGTACACCATGCATTTTTGAATCATCAGTTAAATGTGATAATATATGCACATTATAAATCAAAAATTCTAAACCATATATGTTCTTACTGTGTGACACAAAGGTAGATAAAAATTCACTGGCTATGTCAAATCCACATTTTTGGATGTGATATGAACAGAGAATGAATATTCCACTGTGAAGTATCAGAAAATGTTCATAAAGGGTAATATCAATATTCTTTAAAATGACTGGCCCAAGGTATAATAAAAATGTTCTCAACTCCGTTGCTTTCCAATATGATAATTCTTGAAGACTTCTCGGCTTTCTGGTAATTTCTTTAGGGACACAATTCCTTAGAGATATCAACCGTTCAGATAATATTTTGACACTCATCACTCCCAAACAAACTGCGTGCATGTAATCTATGGGGAAAAGAGACACTAAACCAATGTTTAGTTGTAATACAGGTGAAATACCTACATGATGTTCCTCGTCCAGTTGCAAACGAAAAGATTCATCAGTTCTTTTATTTGTATTACAAGATTTAAATGCAATTCTACCATTTATATAGTAACCATGTTCACTGCATTTCTCACAAGAGGAGTAACCCCTGTGAGTCTGTATACATTTAAGGAAATCCCTTGCAGGCGCATCACAAATGAAATTGTAAATTTTTACTTGGTAAAGCGTACCTTCATAATTTATACCATTTTGTACAAGGTCTGAAACATCATTAATAAAATCTTCGAGATATGAAGTAAGAGGTTCTGGTTTCATAGTACCACAGAAAACTCCAATCACAAATGGGTCACAAACATTCCTTATGAGACCCAAAATGGGCCAAAATTGTAGTTTTGAACTTCTAAATAAAGGTAATCCATCTATATTAATGGACACTTCTAGAGTATTAGATATGTTTTTGGCTTTACATACTATGTTAAGTAATGTGACTCGGAGGTTGAAGTGAACATATTCACCATTGCATATTTTTTTTGTATTGATGGTTCTAGGAGATTTCATTAATGTTCGGCAATCAAGTGGTAAATTTGAATGATAAGGTTTCAGTATGTGTAGTAACTTTGTAACAGAAGAATGGGGTATATTTTCTGAGTAGACCCAGTTTCTTAACTTGAAAAAGAACCGATTCATTTGAATCATCACCATTATTTTCACTAGGAGGTGAACCAGTTACACTACCCTGAGGTTCGACATCATTATCATAAATATTAATAAGCAAACTACCACTGTTAGAAGTTAGGACATTGTCATCACTGTCATAGTTAATATTTGTATCAGTTTCAAGAGTTAAATTGTTTTTAAGAGGTCTTGAATATTCAAGAGTATTGTTTGAATGGTTTGTGTTTACAATTATATTGTCAGACTGGTTGCTGTACACGTTATTTATCTCTACATTTACACATTCTGCAAGTCTTCTATATAACTGCCTTTTTCCTACCTTATTCTTTAAATGAACTTTCTTGTACTTAGGCATAATGTCAAATTTGTTAACGAGCAACAATAAAACTATTAACCTTAGAAATATCTAATCTATTAACAACATATATCTCAAATTAAAGAAATAATGATAATATAATATCCAAATACTGATATTATATAAGGTCCTAAATCTATCGACAAGTATAACCTAATATAAATAATGAAAAATCTTACTTATTATTGTCTATTGTTTATTTTCTATTTAAAACGTCCTTCTTTTTCTTTGGGGGCATGCTTTAGCCACACTTTTACAGCCTTTTCAATTTCAAAATCAGTAGCACTTGAAGACTCTCTAATTGCATCTGAAAACAAAAATAAAGTAATTTTTATATACTTTTCAGATTTTATTAATAAAAACTTTCCAAAAATAATCCAAGAAATAAATTTTACGTACCCCTAAGAATGCGAAACAAGTGAAGTTTGGAAAAATCTTCCTTCTCCTTTTTCCAAAAACTAAAAATACATGCAACTTGATCTGTTAACATAGTTTTTAATATACGGTTGGTTTTAGCACTACAGTTTCACCGCCTAGTTTTTGTAAGTACAATTTCTAAAAACTCACAATTGGTTAAAAAGTTTAAAAAACTGAAACATACCACTAGATTTTCATTTTGTTCCAAATTACGTTCCAAAATTAATAAATCATCCTTGGAATTCACTGGAATATGTACCGGAAACTTGGGTACCTCAAAACTAGTAGTTTTACATTTATTATCTAGTATGGCCAAAATTTGTTTATTTTGTTCATGTACTAATAGTACATATTTAAGCAAAGTATTGTAGGCTAAAGTAAATTAAATGTGATATTAGATATGTAGAGAAGAATTATTTTATAAGGTAACTTTACCTTTATTTTCAAATTGCACGTTTGGATGGTTTGTCAATGTTGCCGACTCGATTGAAGCGATGCTTGCTGGCAAACATGATGGAGCTTCAAATGGGGTAGCTGGTGCTATTGTCAAATGATTTTGAGAAGTATTTCCTCCTAGGTGTATCTGACGAGTAGGTACCAGAGTAGGTGATACCGACACTGAATCCTTTTGTTGTTATAATCAATAAGTAGTTACGTTCATTTGTAACTCACCAATATTTTGATTTTTGAGTTTTGATTTTAGGTGGTCTTTTAATGCTGCTCTCATTTTCTTCACCACTGCTGTCAGAAGAACTTACATATTTCCTTGCCTTTCTTCTTTTTCTTTTGGGTGTTTCTAGTTCTTCATCAGAAGACAAATTTGATGTAATCTCAGCTTTTTTCAATTTTTTATTAGCACTTTCAAGATCATCTAAAGATTAATAAAAAATGTATAGTTTGGTTCTGTGATGTGATAAATATTTCAGTAAGTAGAAATAAAATTAAGTATGTTTGTTTTCAAGAAGATATAGGTACACTTATAACTACAAATAAACACTAATAAAAAAGATTCCTTACCAGTTTGGCAAAATATTCGTTCCATAGGGTATATTTTCCAATGTGGGTCGATGTCACTTTCATCACTGACAATCTTATTAAATGTTTTGGAATACTTGATGGGGGGCCAAAACACTTCTGTTTTTCTAGGCGTTAGCCATTGTAATGGAACTACAGCTAGCCCTCTGCCCTCCTTAAATTCTACAACACAAAACGGCATTTCCTTAAATAGTGGATCCTCCGGTTGAATATTTTCTAGAAATAATTCTTAATTGCATCAGGTACATTTATTAAAGTAAATTAAAAGATGTCAAGTTAAATTTTCAGTGGGTAAGAAAAAATGTATGTATGGGGTATATTTTATCTGTAATGGACGTCTTCAATATAATATTATTTTAAAACATAGTGGTTTAAGAGCACGTTCCAACAAGAGTGAGGTTATACATATGATGTGGATCATAAAATAATATTTTTACAGGAGGAACTTCAAAATTATAAATACTTACAAGGATTTTTACTACAACAGGAACTTTGTCTGATTTTTAACAACAAAATGCTTAATGTTACAAAATAAAAAATTAAGAGGGGTTATATTGCGGAATACATCGTAAAAAGAATATAACAATATGTATAAAAAATAAATTTAAAAATTAGGTACTTACCTTTTGACAAATTAATCAAGATTTTCACTTTAATGAAAAGTAAAGACAATTTTATTTATCTATAAATACAAGTCGACAGGATAATCACAACGGACGTACGAATTTGTCGATACCTGTAGCTGTTCTGAGGACTTTCAGTTTATTCCGCCACATTAAAAATAGGTTTATAACCGCGAAATTCAAAATGTGCGAATAACATAGTTAATAGTTTTTTCCACAACCGTTCTAGTCGCGTTAACCACTATTTTATCGGCATTATGCTTATCACAAAATAGCAGTTAAGTTTACAGGAATGTATAAAAAAACGTGGGTAATTTAAATACGATTAGGAATCTCTGTATTTTATTAACGTTTAAATTATGAATTGACACACTATCAGTTTTTCTGTTTTTTATAAATATACTGTTCTCGATAAAATATATACTGCATACCGATGTACTCGATAAAATATTTTGCTTAAATTATTTTTGTATTCTAATGCTATTTGATGGCCAGTATGTAACCTGATATAGACGTGAATCTGACGTAAATTAATCACGTACTCACGACGTAAGGCAATATGACGTTATTAGCCGTTATATTACAACCGATGACGAAAATGACCATAAATGTCTCTTAAATGACGTGATTATGACGACATTATTCGGCATTTGGTTAACTGGGGTAATGTAAGCGCATGTCGTGGGAAACGAAATAATTGGATGCAGGCATTTTATTTCTATTGCAATGAGCGTGATTCCCGATCGTGGCACACTACTAATATCAATGCGGTCGAAAACGCTTTTCAGAGGTAAATAAACACGGCTGGGCCATTATACTTCCAATAGAGATCGCACGATCCCTAATGCACCTATTTACCTGCATTGATATGATCCATAAAGTGGAATGCACAGTTACACATCTATATCATCGTAAAGTTAAATCGACAGTCATGAAGAGCGCACAATTTTTTCTCAACAGCGAGATAATTGATTTACCGGATAATATTCTTACTTGTTTATTATCTATCTTTAACCCGAATTTTGCATTCTCTAAAAGCCCCTACAATGTTACGTCCGATGTCATCATCTAAAGTGAGTTTAGCTTCTTCTAATTGAAAGAGAGCGTGCAGTATATTTCCTCGCAAAATTTTATCCTTTATTTTGTGTTTTAGCATGATCATTTTAGATTGCTTTGGTCTATTTCCTTCCACTTTAGGATAGAATAAATTTTCTTTCAGTAAAATATGGACTAAACTCAAACCTTACAATTATTTTTAGTTTCTTAACTTTTGTTACCATTTTGTATAAAGTTTTGATTATATTTTCATTCATTTTGTGTTGTACGAAACTTAATGTTTCCTAGTTTGCCATACCCTGAACGATCGGCAGGTTATATGCAAAAACTTTAGATGAAAAATATGATGATAAAACGAAGATTTGCGTTATAAACGTGTAAGCCTTAATAAAAATAATGGCTACAATAGTAAGAGATGTTTAGAAATGTAAAATGATGAATTCATTATCAGATATTTTGGCATAAAATTGTATCCATAAGAAAGATTACAACTGGAAATAAAATACGAAATATTAAAATAAGGAGAATAAGTTGAAATATAAATGCCTACATGGGGTTCTTCTATACCTGTGTAGGCGTATCATCAAGTGTAAGGAGCAATTTGTATGTGTAGTTAATATTTTAGTAAAAATTACGTTTGCAAATACAAGCACCAGTTTGTAACGTTTACGTTTAAACTAAATAGCGCTTACTTTTTTGAGAGAGTAAAACGTAGTTAAGCGAACGTTGTATAACGCCGTGTAACAATATAGTTATATACATATATTTTGTTTACACAACTTTACATGCGGATACGTTGTAGAAACCCTATATACATAAAAATATTCTGTAAACAAGTTACTATAGCCTTAATTTTGTTAAAAGAGTCATTCATTAAGAAATGTAATTTGCCAATTTCGGCTGTACAGAAAATCTGTTTTCACAGTTAAAAAGTTATGAAACGTTTATACAAGATTTTCTTTAACGTTAGAAACAATGCCCGTGGTTACACCTTATTGACTTTCCGCATTAGGTTTGATTGCAATCCAGAGTTTATTAAAACTATAGTTAAGAATAGGCATAATTTTCAATTTTAATAGTGTGGATCTTATTTAATCGATTTTATACGTCAAACGACGTAAGATCACAATACCAGTTAACATTGGTTTGGAAGACAGGAACAATATAAGAATAACATAAATTGAGGTGTTCTAATTTCTAATTTCTAATTATCTCTTGTGACAAGTATCGAATATACTGTTCTAAGAAATGCAACATTGACTACTTAAAGATTGCCACTCTGGAGCTAACTAGATATTTTTTAAAAAATATTGTGTAATTAAAGTGATTTGTGGTATCAACTTTGTACGCGTTAATTCGAAGCGCATACAGTTTTCAATATAACAAAAAATTGCTGTATCTTAAAGTTTGTCTTATCAAAACAGGAATATAAGGTATTAAAGGTAGTTTTGCACCATAATCTACATAATTAACTTATATACTGTAAATTGGGAACTCCTTTCTTTTTCTCATGTCATACGGGATATTAGAGATACATCCACAAATATAAACTAGATCTACTTTTATTAGCCATTACTTGTTTCTCTTAGACAATTAAAATACAAAAAAAAACAAAAAGTATGTGCTTTAATATCATAAGCAAAATTAATAAATGAAACAATTCTACATAGTCATACATTCATTAAGTTAAAATAATGATTGCTGCTTAACATCAGCATGAATGCAATTAGTTACAGTTCAATCATATGTGTAATTGTTCCAAAAGTGTTACAATAATAAGGCTAACTGTTAATAATCTTAAAACTGCACACAAAATATAACCTATCTTTAAGTAGAATAATTATGAATGCATTGTTGAATGTGGTAACTCAAATTTATGACCTACATCGACAATAATGATAACGGGGCAGGTTAACGTACTTTAAATTTTGTTTGTGTTTATTTTATGAAAACACTAAAGAAACAGAATTTTGTCTGTTTTCTTTTTGTTAACACTATATTTAATTTTACCGAACATTAATAAACCTAGTTTTAATCATTTTTTTTGCAAAACAATTACATTCCACTTAATAAAGCGCAATTCGAACAAAAAGCGTATCTACTCACGATTTTCACTATCCACATAGAAGGTATTATAACATATTGAAATTATTTTCTTCAAATTGCGTAATATGTTGAATGCATTCGCTTCTTTACGATGAGATAAGTTAAAATAGAAAATTACATGTACGATATTGTCTAATACTCGATAGGGTAAAAAAAACTACCAAATCTACCGCTTCTGATCAGAAAAATGTAAAACATTTTTCATTGCAACGTTTCTTGCTCCAAGATTAGTGATACGTAAAAACAAAATGTACCATCCTACTTATAAAATTATTGGTTTAAAGGGATTTGGAGAAACCCCCCTTTATAGGAAAAAACTCAATGCACTAAAGGAGATGCATCTCTAACGAAACATACAGAAATGACGCTCTAAGTATTGCGATGCGCACAAATAACAAATTGCAAAAACGTATCAATTCATTATTTATTATACTATTTTCTTTATTCAATCAAATTAAGTATCAATGATAAGAATAACACAAACAAAGCATAACGTATAATAATCGTTGACAACACAGTTGAATAACAAGCCAAAGTTCAGTTGGACAACAACTTCTTCTTCCGATTGGCCTTGTCTGAAAAAACAAAACATGAAAATAGTAGGTCGTAACAAATGATTAAAACGATTTGCAAGTATGAGTTAATATGAAATATAAGTTTGAAATCTGAAATGTACACTAATTCCTAATGCTACCTTTAAGGCAGATATAAGAACTTGTTTGTGGCGTGATCTAGTGATGTATAGACTAATAAAATATTTTTGTAATCAAGGTAGCGCCATCTAGTGATATATTTTTAACTAGCGAATGTTTTTTCTGTAATAGAACGAAAATTCGCTGACACGAATCAAGATGGGGGCTAGAGCTCATCACCTTCAAGAATTTAGAGAATGTAAAATAGATGAATTTTTTCTTTTTATATGTTTTTATTTGTGCCTTATACCCAAACGGTAAAGTGTCAAAGTTTTCAATCCTTCGACGTTTAGAGTAACTTGTTCTACACTGTTTGGATTCAGGTCTACTTAATACATTGTAACACCTGTCTCTAACTATTTTCCTATCATTATATACAAAAAGAGAGTCTTTACTATTGCTAAGCACCATATCTTTCATCGATTCAAAGTTTATAACGCGAGAGTTCTTATAGTTTAAGGTAATGCCCTTCATTTTACATACTGATTTAATTGACTGTTCACTGGTTGAAAACACATTAAACTGTAGTTTTTCGGTCTTGCACTAACAAACTCGGCTACATAGCTTCCTTCACCGTACTCCTCTAACTCGTCGGTCATCTGGCCAAGGAAATCTCCACAAGATTCCAGTCGTCGGGTTTTGCCACAAATGTGACACTGTCTGTATCACCTTCACCATCTGGTCTATCCCAATTTACAATCACCACATTATCATTAATAGGTATAATGGATCGCACTTGGGCCAATGGATCTGTAAACAAATTGAAAAAGTCCTTTGGCTCGGATACAATACTGCACTGAGTTAACTTTTCACGTTGACCAAACTTACCCCAAAAAGAATTTAACATTAGTTTGGCCAAGTACCTTAAACCAGGATTTTTCTTAATGTTCTTTTCGTCTAGTTGAATGCCCTCTTTATCGTAACATTCCGTTATGTAGCTCAATTTCACGGCTTCTGACGTTCAATGGCTAGGCCACTCGGAACATTCTGCCTGAGTTTCAGGAAATTATCAATGTAACCACAAAACGATCCACTTTGTTTCGTGGTTTTGTCATATGTGGTTACCTCATACTCCCATATCTCGAAAACATCCAAAACTTTATAGTTTTTGGCGATAGCCTTACGCAGTTCGTCTGCTACAAACGTTTCATCGAAACCGCCCTCGATTTCACTATGTCCACATTCTTCTTCATTTAACTCAGCGCCGCAAGTCCTACATAACAAAAACATCAATTTCCCATGCATTTTTAGGGGCAAAACAGGGTGATAGAGATTTGAGGGCGGTAGTGCTCGGCATTTAATTAAAACCTCCACCGTGTCCAATGAAATGCTCTTACAATCTAAACCTACATGAATTTTCGGATGACCTACAGGATATTTACAGTATTTATTTACATAAGGGTATAATGAGCACACGTCATAGTACATGATTTTCTCGCCGTCACATTCATAGTAGAGTTTACTAGCATTAGTGCGACTACCGTAAAACGCGTCTCGTGGGTTTAAAGGTTCGTCATCTTGGTCACTTAGATTCTGTATAAACACTCTTAATTCATCGTTTGCAAGTATTAGTTTTTTAAAATCGCATTCACGCATCTCCACTAGATTATACCCGCGCTTACGTATAAATTGAGATCGGACAGCCGAGTTTTCGTTTCGGGCAACGTTCCTGGCAATCGTGCCAAGAGCACCCGAGAAACTCATAAACGGTATTTGATTCAGCACAATAACTGTCGACCTTATCACCTTCAGGAATTCTGAACTCACTAGCTTTCCCGGCATGCTGTATGGTCACCTGTTGTGAATGTTCCACCACTGTATCGCGACTTTTGACTGTTTGTCGGCTCGTCTGGCGCCGGCTTTTGGAATGAGACCGATTGTGTTTACTTTGAGGAAAAGCCTTCGAAACACTTTATTGCAGGCGGTGGCAATTGTGGTTGACTGCTCAAGCGGATCGACTTTATTTTGGGTCGTGAAGGTTGACCAGAAACTAATGCAACCTTTAACGAGGATATTAACATCCATCAGACGATATTTCACCATCTCCTCGCTCATCTTAGAAACATAATAACTTTGGGCCGCGTGCCAATCTAAAAGTTTTTGCCGCTCTTTCGCTGACAACTGATCTACACAATAATATTCAAGCGGTGGAAAAGGACCCTCGTAATTTTGATTCTCGGATGTGTTGAAGAGAAATGGAAAATATCATTTGGATTCGGGGAAATCGAACGTTTTCGGAAATGACGAGAGTGGTGCTGGAATGAAATTAAGGGAGTCAATAAACCTGATATCGTCGCATTGAATGGAAATTAGTTTTAGACCGTTGGAGATGACTTTAGGTCTTCACCGGTTATTATTAGCTAGCATGCATCTAAGCACAAAACATCCATCGTATTCCTTCATGTTATGTGCAATACATGTAACCTTAAATTTTCGCGCTTTCTCGGCAACATACGCTAGAAACGATTCAACAGGATCTTCCTTGAAAATGTGCACTCTTTCGCTACACATCGAGCGTCGCTCATCCAAATTGCCAGTGTATTTGATACAAACGGAACAAACATTCGCGCCCACGCATAGATTGGGCTCATGCAGAAATCTATCATTTGTCCCCTCACACACTTTCTCCTGCATGTATTCCAAATCATAAAAGATAAACATAGATGGTTTACCATCACCGGTGTTACCTCGAGTCTTGTCAACGGATGTGTAGCAGACATGGCCAATAGGTTTTTGATCCTTGCACGTGGGACAACGGCTGTAACCGCATCTATGGTTACCCTTTACTTCAATGCTTTTAAGACACTTCAAACATCTGCGCAATTTTTCACATAGTTCAGCACCCTTGTGGTTTCTAAAACATTCCTGCCCATAAAAATCCCTCTGGCAATCATTGCAAACAATTTTCGGGTTTTGAATGGGACATGGCGGTTTTTGATGACAACAAGGACACTGATACAAACATTTCGCATGCCGTTTTTTGTTATTACAACGTTTTTGGCAGTGTTCGCAGTAATAACCGCAGGTAAATACTGAAGTGGGATTGCTAATGACATTATAGTGCTCATCTTCGGGTAATAAATTTAAAACTACTCTACCCTGCTCCCTAGGACCCTCAAAATAAACCGAATCACTAATACGTGAATTATAAACTACAATGGTATATGAAACTAAATGGTTTTGAAATGCGTGAATATGCTCGTAACTACCACCCTGACTAAGGTCTACACCGCTGTTTTGACAAAGTTACATGGCTCGTGTTTGAAGTAAAGGACATCCCATTTCCATACTATGACGCATTGTATCGTTGCTTCTAAATACAATAGCTAAAACTAGTGCTCGCGGTAAACAGTTATTATCATTCATTGTTGCTGGTATAATAATAATACCCGGTTTTTTAGCTTTACAAAAGTCTTCAAATTTTAAACCTGTCAAGTTTGTACGTCCATAGCCGACAGGGACCGACACTCTATCCACGTTTAAAACTAACAAGTCACTCGAGAAAAAGCTAGAATTGCTCTGCATTACCTTTTCCAGTAGTGACATTATCACTTTCACCGACAACTGGTCCACTCTTCTAAATGACAGTCCAATTGGTTTATCCGGGTAATTTGGATTCCTTAACGTGATCCCGACTCGATGTGACGGAGCCGCATCCTTGACAATGTATGTATACAACTCCTCAAATGCATTCTGTAAAAAAATGTGTTAGATAAATAACATTTAGGAAGCGATATATTTCTACCTGTAGCCATGTTAAAGGATTATCCTTGCACATCTCGCCGTTAAAGGCAATTCGCGACGTTTTACATGTTGTGCTAAATTTTTTTATGAATTCACTGTTTGACTCCCCTATTGTATCAATATGATTCATTTGGGTAGAGGATGGTCCGGCCTCTTGTTACTGAAAGCCTGAGCCCGATTGCCCTTGCTGCTGTAATGTACTCATTCACTAAACCAACTAACAATAGAAAATTAAAAAAACATACCGTTATCGAATCCTCCGATGCTGCAGAAGTTTGCAACATCTGTTCATCTTCATGAACAAACACCTCCTCCATATTGACTTGAGCAGGGCTTTTAAAAAAATAATTAACGCAAAATCATTACAAATTTCTATCGAATCAATACTGTCGTTTTCACACAACACCTTATAAGCAATAATACTCTAAGCGTCCTTTAACCTTTCTTCGGTTAACACACCCGCACGAAACAACCCCAAAATTTGGTTAACATTAGAAACTCCAAAACGATGATGATGATATGCTCTTCAAAACAGAACTAAATAACTAAACTCGGATACGTGTATTTATATTATCTTTCCGAGGTCGAATTAAATCACAAGGCTTACTTTCAAGACCTATTCTGTGCCCAGCTTCAAGTCTAGCTGAAGGTGGCTCTACCTCAAAGTAAAAAGTATGATGATGTTTATCTTTTAATAACAAAAGACTTATTGTTGAAGATAAAGATAGGTAATAATTTGATACATAATCTGTATATATGTACCAGAAATGAGTCTTAAAGAAAATGTAATAATTTTAATAACGTTTTATTTTAACTAAGCGTTTTTATAACATATTTATCACGGTATAAACACTCGTTGTAAAAACTACGTTAAACAGACGTTTAACAAAAAAATCTAAACCCTTTTTTAAAAAGACACCTATATCATTTTTATTAAAGAAAATAACAAACCTTTGTAATTCCAAATGCATCAGCATTTTTTATTCTTATATTATTTTAGGATTTAAATTTGTATAATTAAAAACCTATTTTAAGTGCCTGGACTGATTGTCTCCTCATAATGCTGCAATTAAGTTTCAAAATTGAAATACAATAGTATATATATTTTTAATCGTCTTTTTAAAAAAAGACCTTATTGTTTTTCTTTTAATTAAAATATGCTTTTTTAAATTTATGATTAGAAAATATTCTGCTTTTTAAAAGAAAGTTTAAATCCACGTTATACAACAACAATGTGTCAACGGTAATTAACAAAGACAAACATAATTTAAAAGTATTACTGAAGGTCAGTACTGATGTAAATAATAATAATAATTTTAAATATGTTAATGATAAAATCACTTCTAATGACGGCAGAAATAAATTGTTAATAGACGATATAACATGTTGATAGTAATCTCTAAATACATTTTTTATTCCTAATATTATTTCACGATTTAAAATGAGTATAATTAAAAAAAATATTTTAACTGCCTGGGCTGATTGTCTCCTTATAAAAAATGCATGCATTCTATAAAAGCAGTTTTATCATATAGGTGAAATCTTTTAAATGTATGTTGTAAATAACCACCGTTTTGTATATAAATTCATAGCTCTAAGTAGTCTGCGAAAGGGAAAGGTAAATACGAGTTGCAGTAAGGTGATATAGATAATTAGGTTTGTATATTTTGCATTCTAAATTATTTAACGATGGGAAAGCCAATAGCCAGTTTTATATCAACTATCCATAAGTAAAAATACAAAACGGTTTAGTGAACTTTATAAAATATTTCAATATGTAGTTTAGTTCCCCAACGCCGTTATTATTCAAACAGTTGAAAGAAAGAACACATCTGAAGGTATGAGTATCATTTTTTAATATATATTTTACTTGATATTGTTCACAAAAATGCCGATAAAGATTTTAATGTGTTATTATAGGCGGAGACTGTCATAAAACCAACCAACTCTGCATCAGCTCTTATTCTACCCATTTATTTAGTTAATTAGATAAAGGTGTGAGTGTTACGCTATTTTTTAAAATTAATTAATGAATAGCAACACACGATACGTATTTGTTGGTTTTAAACTTCGTAGTTATTGATTCGCATATAATAATAAACTGTTAAAACCTTTTCTTATTTCTGATTTTGAGCAAGCAAACTGTAATTAATTAAATAAAATCAATTTTTGAACTGTAAGCTGCTTTCCGCAAACTGTAAGGCATGATTTATTGATTTTGGTTGACTGATTAATTTATTAATTGATTTGTTTGTGTGTGTGTGTGTGTGTGTGTGTGTGTGTGTTGTGTGTGTGTGTGTGTGTGTGTGTGTGTGTGTGTGTGTGTGTGAAAGAGCCGAAAGAGCGAGAGAGAGAGTGAGGAGAAACGGATAAACGAGATATATATATATATATATATATATATATATATATATATATATATATAAGAGAGAGAGAGAGAGAGAGAGAGGTGCATGATCTGCTTCTAGTGCAGAAAATGTTCATTAGTCTATACACCACTAGATGGCGCCACAAACAAACCCCCAATTAGTCCTACCACTACCTTTATTACAGAAAACACTCGGTAGTTTAAAAATACACAACTAGATGGTCCTAAAAATCAATTTTAACTCAAAGGGAGTCAGTGCGCTGACCTAATACAAGTCCTGTCTTAAAGTTAGCATTAGGGTCGCATTATTACAATACAGATTTTTATGACGGGGGCCTACACCTGTCTTTAGGTTAGAACCCACATATAATTGCACCAAGGGGGCCACGATAGTGGCCAAGTCCCAAGAGCTAGTTTCTGCACTTGTATTATAAGGTTAGGACCCCATACCATTTCCAACCAGGGGGCTGCGACAGGGGCGAAGGCCCGAGAACAAGTTTTGAAGATCTACACGTGCCTTACAAGTTAGCATTAGGGCCCCCTTATTTCAAATTTCTCGCCGTAACCAATCAGAATGCAGGGGCTTAGAGCACAGCGGCTGAATGGTGGGGATAAGAACCAATCAGAAGCCAGAGAGGCGGGTGCACGCACGACCAATCGGTTAAAAGTGGGGCGTGGCCGAGTTTTAATCCCTCCAATCAGAACACTGCATGTACGCGCAATTTCCTAACCTTCAAAGTGTATACAGCCAAAAAGGCTCTTAATACAACCAAATTAGGGGCTTACCTCCGCCCAAGGGTTGAAAATGGCCCCCGAAATGAAGCCGGCCCCACCCTCCAAATATACGCCTCCCACATGGGCGAGTACAAAAAGTGAAGGGAAAGGTGGCCCAGGGGGCGGGGCTTGTGATGTAAAAAAGGGGAAGGGATGGTGTCTCGGTTCTACTAATAATATTACCAGCAGTATGTCGTAATCAATGCCATCTAAAGCTTTGGAAAAGTCAACAAGGAATAGAATGATGACTTGCTTGTTATCAATTGCCGAGAAAATATTATGTGTAACTTTCAGTAGTGCGGTGGTGCAGCTGTCACCTGACCGATAGCCTGATTGATAATCAGGCAGGACTCTACGGGATTGAAAAAAGTTCGAAGTTGGACATCCATGATGCGTTCCAAAACCTTAGACAGCACAGGAAGGATGGATATCTGTCGTAGTTCAGAATAATTGTTAGGAGTTTCTACCTTTATTAAAGGCCTAATGAGAGCAATGTTCCGGTCAGATGGAAATGATGAATTTAATAGACAAAAGTTTATAATGTGCATGAGATAAGGAAGCAGAAATGGTAAACACAGTCTAATATATCAATATTAAGACCATCGTGACCAGCTGCACTGTTCTTAGTATGATCGATACCATTTGAAACGTCCATTTCAGAAATACAAGCAAACTCAGACAAGGTCTCTTTATTAGAAGAAAGATAGAAATCAGCAATTTCATTTCTTTTTCAAATTGAATTTTGGTACTGAGTTTATAAAGAAATTATTAATCTCGTCTGCATTTTCTAAATGATTAGGTAAATTTCTTCGGTCTTTATTACTAAGTTGTTTTTTTAGTTCTTTTCAAACTTTCCGGTTTTGTCCATTCTGGACTAAGTGGTTAAAGAAATTAGTTTTCTGCTGACCAGTTACTAAATTACGTAGTTGATTATATTGCAATTTGTTTGTATCGGTTTTATTACGCTTGTAAATGTCCAAAGCACGGTTTCTCGGTCGTATTAAAAATTTTATATCACGATTTAGCTAGGGAGCCACGGTTTTAGTAAATCGACCTACCTTCATAGGAGTATGAACGTCGAATACGTCATTTAAGCAGCTATTAAGAAAATTAATTTTTGTATCTATATTTTCATAACATTTAATATGTTTCCATGGAATAGCTCACAATTCGCATTCAAATGGTAATAGATTAATGCCTTTAAGATTCCTGTACTTAGAAATGGATGGGGGTGGACTGATCATTAAGCAGTTTCAACGTGCAAAATACCGCTTCATGGTGAGCAAGCATAGAATTAGGAATTAGACCTGAATCAAGCAAATTGATTGTGCAAATCGCAAGACCAATTAACGAGTTTTCATGTGTAGGTAATTGAATCGTTTGCTTTAAATCAAATGTTTCACTAGGTATATCAATCACAGGTGGCCTTATCATTAATATTGCCATAGTTAATATTAAAGTACCCCAATACCAGTATATTTTTTGTTAATACAGAGTTTTTCAATGGAGAATTATAAAGAGCCGAAAGAAAATCGTCTTAAAACTTGCGATGAGGATTGTAAACAACTCCAACTATGAATACATTCTTTTTTACATTAATCCTTATCCACAGTTGTTCATGGCATTATCTCTCTCCAAAAGGATGAATTTTAAGTGAGATTTGGCATAGCTACCCCACCAGCATGGTTTAGACGATCTCTTCTCAAAATGTGGTAACCCGTAGTACCTATCTGCGAATCAACGGTATCCGGTTTCAACCAAATTTCTGATAACAAAATAATATCTGGTTTGTCTTCGTTAACAAACTCCGTGAGTGTCACATGCTTTCTCACCAGTGAACGGACATTTAGATGAACTATCAATAAGTTAGATAATTGAATGTTAGTTTGATTGTTAGTAAACCTATTTAGAAATGCAGTTTAGATATATAACTATAAAAGGTGTTAAGATACAACAAATAGTATCTACAACTTTGTTGTATCAAGAACAACAATAATCATAGTATAATACCTATGCATTTTACATGCTCCTAATTACCTACTAACTAAGTCATAAGTACAACAATTTACATAAGGCAGTAATGTAAATAAAATAAAGTATAATTTATTAATGTATGTACGAGTCCACAGACAAAATAATCTTAACCCATTAAATAACCCTTTTACTGCGCATAGTTCAACTTCCGCTGCTATCGCTGCGCACACCTAATTGCGCTTGCGAGAATATCCGTCTGGAGCAGGTAGTTCAAATCGGTTTTCTTTTTAATATTTATTTTTATGTTTTTGTCATTCTTTTATAAAAAAAATTCAAGCTCATGTTACGTCTTGTTTTAATAGTTCAAAAACATTTTGTCAAAATAAAGCGTATAATTCTTTACAACAAACATAAAAATGTTATAACAAAGTAAGAATATTATTTGGTATGGAACTATACATAATAAGAAAACATTTATTTCTGGAGAAAATAACAAACTAAAATTTTTTATGGTGTGGTATCTTTCGAAACACATGAATCGCGATTCCGCCCTTATCTTATCTGTGGCGCAAACGACGCATCTCTTTGTTGATTTCATTTTCTTTTCTGTGGTTGCAATATATGATGGAAAATGCCTCTCACTTATGTGTTACTGTCTTCAGCTATTGGTCTGCCTCCGCCTGTACGAGAAAAAGGAGTGTGCTTTCGGGTTAAGTGTAAGATCAGAAGTTACTTCTGAATTTCACCCAATTGATGCGGAAGTTTAATTTGTATTTTTGATGAGTACTCTAATTAAGTTTGTTTTATGTGTTTATTTTTGTAGAACTGTACCGGGTGTCCCAATAAGAATGGCTCTCGGCCATATATTAGAAACCGCTTATAGTACAGCTTCGGAAAGAAAAAATTTATATCAAAATATTCCTTTGTCATCCATGATGATTTTTCCATCTTTTGTGTAAACTATCCCAGTTGCATTGGATTTATATATCCCAGCTACTTGTTTAACTTTTTTATGCATGTTAAATAAATAAAATTTATGTTCTGGTGCTTCAATTTCTTCACATTGTTCTCTGTACCACCCTTCTTTGCTTTTCTTATTTAATATTTTATCTACCTTTCATTAAGGATTCTTGTTATCTTATGTACCGTTCCCTAGGCGTCACTTGTTGTTTCTATTGATTTACAGTAGTTTTGTTTCCTTTGTTTCTTCTTCTTTCAACTTTTTCATGTCCCACCGCTTCCTGAACGTTTTCTTCATGACTTTTTTGAGCTTAACTCTATATCCTCCGACTTGTGGGCATAGGTCCGACAAAATGTCCGCACCTGAGTACGTATTTACTGACATGCAACTATTGCGGAATCGTTTGTTGATTAGCATATAGTCTGTCTGATTCCTAACTATATTTCCTTCACGATCTTGTGGTGAAATCCACATATATAGTCAACGGGCAGGAAGTTTGAAAAATGTATTTAACATTACCAGGTCTTCTTCTTCCGCAAATTCCTTAAGTCTATCACCTTGCTCGTTCCTTGTATCTAGACCGTATTCGCCAATAATTTCCCCATATTTTGCTTCTCCTATCTAGGCATTCAGGTCTCCCATGACTGCTGTTATATGATGTTGATTAAATTCTTTTAAAATGTCTGTCACTGCCTTATAAAACTGTTCTATTTCATCTTCCAGTCGTTCAGCTTTAGGGGCATATATTTGAATGATATTTAATCTGATTGGCGTACTTTTCAGTTGTTTAATTAATATTCGTTTTGAGATGGGTGCAAAGTTTGTGATATACTTTTGTAGCCCTCGAGATATCACCATTCCTACTCCATGCATGTGTTGATTCTGGTCACCCGAAAAATAAATATTATTTTTCTCCTACCATGCATTACCCTGTACCGGACCATTTGATCTCGCTAATGCCCATAATATCAATTCCTAGTCTGGTCATCTTCTTAAGAGCACTGTTGCTTTTTCTGCTTAATATATTATTTTTACGTTCCATGTACATATTTTTTTTACTTTTCCACATATTTTAAATGCCGTTATACAGGAATTTCGCTGGCTGACGACCTGGAAAGTCCTGTAATATCCTGGATCTCTTCCCCTGCCGGATCGTGGACTTTGATTTTCATGATCAGTATGTGTATCAAAATTACCATCCGTTCCCATTTTGAATATTCTTGGAAAGTACGATTAGGTGGTTCCCCGTTGACTTCCTTATCGCAGTAACCGAGCTTGTTCTACCTTACTCGGTGTGCGCCTGTAACTTGTTAGTATCAAGCTGTACCGAAGTCCTTCTCCACCTTGACCCAATTCTGAAATTGCTGCTGCCCAATGCTAGTTTTGGTCCCCCGGATATTTTATTCTCCGGTACCCATCATATCTGGTGAGAGTTCCTCTATCCTCCACCTGGGGAGGCGCCAGATGGGGGACTAGCAACCCCACACGTGTGGTATTGGATATTGCTCTTGAATGTACGGAATGGGACGTTTGAACGCCGCCGCTTGAGCTCCGTCGTTTGAACGCTGCCGTTTAAACGCAGTGATGTTTGAACGCAAGACGTTTGAACGCAGTGTGATGTTTGAACGCAAGACGTTTGAACGCAGTGCCATTTGAACTCAAGGACATTTGAACGCAAGGACGTTTGAAACCAAAACGGAAATAATGTAAACAAGAGGCAATGTTGTGTATTTATTTTAAGAAATATTCCACATTACTAACACCTGCACCTGTGAAGCTCCTAAGATCCTTTTACATTGGTGAACGAATACATTCATAAATTTTCGTTTAATTTCATCCTGCGAATCCCTATAAATATTTTTGTCACCGTGAAATTGTAACAAAGATCAAATTATGCATGAAGTGTAAAATCAGTGGTTATTTGAGGAAGAATATTAAATAATTGGATCATTGTTAATAACATAACATAACTTTTACGCCATTCCCTTGCGGGGTAGGCAATCATTATGCATTCATTTCTTATCTTGTCCCTTCTCGTTTTACCACATGCACTTCTCAGGAATCTCATACCCACGGCATTTATTTTTCTTTCGTGCTGTTTTTGACATACCCATGTCTCACTTCCATACAGTACTGACGGGACGAATACGCTATTATAGATTGCCCGACGAGATGAAATTTAGCTAATACCATTGTAATGGGTATAATTTATAACATTGGCTTTACTTTTCTTACAATGTATTCTTAATTTCGTACCTACAATTTGAGACCACATTTGAATTATTTTAATGTGAGTAATTAATAACAATAACTTGACTTTACTTAAAATGTATGAAAATGTAAGCTTTCACCATTGTTACACCTAATAAAATACTTATCTTTGTTGAAAAATTCTAATTTTTAAGAAAATTTTAATTTTTCAACTTTGACAAAATTGTTTCAACATCTCTAACAATTTTAATAGATAATATTACTACTCACGAAGATAACTGTAAGTCTTATCGAAACGTTTAGATTGTATAATTTAACATACACCATTAAAAAACCCAAAAAGGATAAGTATTTTATTACTTAAAATGTGTTTTTAATTTTATACCGCAATCGTATTAATGGATCTTTTGCAACACCTTATATTTTGTGTTTTAATGCTTTACATTGTTTTAAACTGGACAACCATAGCAATTAACATATCTAGAGTGGTAACTTAGCCTTAACATTTGAGCATACGTTTATGGTGCGAGCGAGCGCAGGGAAGCGAAAAATGTTACTCGAGATGCGTTCATTAGTTTAGCGTTCATTGCACATTAATTTACAAAAACAAATAATAAATGCGTATAATTTTTACTACGAATCGTATTGTTGGTGAAAAGTAAACATGATCATTTGAAACGCGAAATAGACAATGTTTAATTATTTGTTTATGAATCCAGTGCGTGTGTGCCTTAACATCCACTTATGCATAAATAAGATTGAACATGATACTGAACGATAAATTTAATTTGACAGTTTTACATATTGCTTTCAAATGTCTTTACAATCAAAGGTCTTGCGTTCAAACATCCTCGCGCTAGTGTCCAAACAGCTGCGTCCAAACGTCCTAGACCGTAAAATGTATAACCTACCTATCGTCCGGGGTATCAAAAGCTAGAAAACATTTCGAAGCTTCGTTGAACACTTCACAAAATGAACTGTATTAGGTGAAAATATAATCTAAACTTTATACAAAGTAGTGTTAATAATAGAAGTATGAAGAAGAACTAATTATACACTCACAACTTTAAGTCGTAACCAAAAGTAATATTGTTTAAGACTAAACTAGTGTTATTACACTGCCACATACTCTTGAGGGTTCCTATTTTAGGAATAGGAAAAAGTCGAACAATATAGGAATGTCTTTTGGTTACATCTTACATATATGGGTGTTTAATCTCTTAGCAAGCAGCTAGGTTGGGTTTTAGTACAGGTGGTGTAAGGTATGGTAAATTTTAAACGATAGAACAATAGAGCATGTACTCTTACAACGAAATAAGCGTCAAAACTGATATAAAACTAAAGTCAAGTGGCCAATCATCTTTAAATTGTCATTGTGATATAAGGATAAGATCTGAAAGTGTACTCAAACTGTTCACCGTATATAACACTTACTCATTTACCCAAACGTAATTGTTGTTTTCTGTAAAATCCACTTCTTGTGTTACCAACGTACTCACTTTTAGTATGGTTCACCCTGTAAACTTACTTCAAAATCATTTTAATATCAATAAATTTAATAATTTTGCAAAAACCCAACGTTACTCAAAAACCGGTCAGTTTTAGTTCAGACAGAAGAAACGCTCGTATGATTTTCCATTTCAAAATATTCAAACGCAAGGTTTACTTTACTTAACTGCTCATAATTTAGTCAAAAGTTCAGCATAAGAACTAAACTATACTTTCAATTAAATGAGATTTTATAAAAATTTTAAATGAATTTATTAAACTTAAGCCTTCAAATATTAGGCAGCTTTTAATTTGTAACAAGTAAGTAAAATGTTGGTACTTTCTATGAATTCTGAGTTTCTTAAAGGAACACAAAATTAAGCACTACAATTCCTTCTGGAAATCATTGAATTTCTTTGGTATTATTCATTGATATGATTTATGAGCTTGTGGCATACATGCACATAAATCACATCAATGAATAATACCAGAGAAATTCAATGATTTCCAGAAGGAATTGTAGTGCTTAACGGAGAAAGAATGCAAATATGCATAAAATTGACTGCACAAAATTTTATCCGAAATCTAATTTCAGAAACAAAAGCAAAGCTATAAAACTTAGAACTCTTCTGAATTTGACAAAACCTTCTCATTATATATTAGACGTTAACACAAAAACATCAATTGAAAATAAAAAAATGTTTAACATTTGCTTATATCATGTCTATAATTGTTGGGTATAGATATCCATCCCAAAGTATAATTTGTGCGGATTTAAAAAAAAACCTTGCACCTCCTTTTTTTTTAATCTAACACATCTTACCCAGCAGGTTCACATAACTACCTTTTAATCCTTCAAAATTCAATCACGTGCTTTAATTGTTTATTCAGGACATCAAGGCAATTTACACAAAACCAAAGATATATTTTTAAAACTTGAACTCAACTTTGAAACTTTAACAACACTGGATAAAAATATGGGTTTGTAATTTTTACTTTAAAAAAGTGATAAAAATGTTCTAACTTTAAATATTTCACCACACTACACTCTTCTCTATAAACAAAACCAACAACTCAATTCACGTCTTCTACATATTATTACAAAATAACAATGTCGTTTACAATCAATCATAATTTCGGTTATAAATTTTGCTAACTTTTATGAATCTATCTCGAGCGTTGCGGATAGGTTGTATACCCGGCTGGTACAGAGCTATTACACAAAAATGACACAAAGCGTTACTACAGTTAGCGTGGTTAAAAAAACCACGAAAGGACGGTTGACTACACGTGTCCACCAGGTTCAGCTTGGACTACTGATTTACTTTATTATCTTGTACCAATGGTGAGTTTTCTCCGATCTTTAATTCGTAGCAGTGTAGGTTTATTTTAGTTAAACTACAATTGTACTCAATTCATTAAATGTTACAATGTTATATAAATTCTCTTATCTACTTTCTTAACTTATTCCTACTTTACACATACAGGAAGTGCGCTGCTTAACTTAGAAATACAATTCCCCCTGCTCTTCTTCTTGATCTCCTCAAAATATAAATTTGTAGGTCTATATTCTCATAAGCATTAAAAAATGTACTCTATATTTAATTGAGAGATTTTAATGTTGGTACCACTAACTCTATATGGGTTTTAGTGAATTATGTAATAGTTTACTAATCTAAGGAAAAGGCGGCGTACCTTTCCTCAAAGGTTATTGTTATTACTGAATTAAATACGACCGTACAGCATTAGAGCTTAATGTTATGTACAAAGTAATGATTACGCTTGCATCTTTCTTGTGTGCAAAGAAATTACATTACTTGTAGATAGTGACAATTTAGGTAAATTATTTATATTAAATAAATAATTTAATTAAATAATAATAATAATAATAATCATAATAAATCAGAAAAAATATTGTAAAAGGGTATTTCAATCTAAGCACATTACAGTTTTGAAGCAATGATATTACGTAATTAATAAAATAGAAAAATTTCTAGTAAATTCAACAATTACTTTATCAATGCTCAACCAGTTTCGATTATTACCATTCTCATGAGCTTGCAAGAAATATTTATATAAAGTAGGAAATACGGTGGCAAAGCAAGAATCAAGTAACACCAAATTTAAGGATTTTGGCTAGAGCAACTTGTTTATTTTAAAATGGTTTGTCAGGTTACTTCTTTAGATTTGATCCCACAGTGTTGTTGTTTTTTAACTCAAATATTTTTTGTGCTCTTTTTAAGGGCATAAATAAATATAAAGTAATCTTAATAAATATGTATGTTTTTGATAGTTTCTGACCTAGTGCATTTAAAATCACCCTCATATGCGATCTTTAAAGGAAGTAACTCCACATACTAGATATTTTAATAAACTAAGTGCTCGAAAACAATGAAAAAATCACTAAGCAATAAAGCAATAAAAAAAACTTACTTAAATAGATGTAAAAGGAATAAGAACTCCTAAATTTTGTTTATTAAAATAAAGGAAGACTGAGTTTCTGAAAAACTAATTTTTATTTTTATTAAGATTTTAATTAAGATTCCACCATGGCAACCAACATTACAACCTTTTTATAAAAATTGAACAGTGATTTAATTATTTTTAAATTTAAGAAACAGAAATTTTCTCATAAACACCCCATAGTAATTATTATCAACATCTCCACTTGGCAAATTTTTCGAAAAAAAATTGTTTTCTTGGTGACATACAATGTGTAAGTTCCTTATGAATATCTTTCTTTTTTTTTTGTTTATACCTCTATGGGTTGTGACCTGCTTTGGTAATTCTAATTTTAATTTCGGTGTCAAAAAGGATACTTTAGAAAAAGATTCGTGCTCTAGTTCAGGTTTAAAAAAGAGGTTTCACAAATTGAACACACTTTATATCGTTAAGTTTTGGCAAGTCTGGTCCCTTTTTTCTAGTTTGACAACCATTTTCGAATTCTAAGAAGTCTTCTAGACGTAAATTAACGACTTTGTTTAGCTTATTTAATAATTCAATTAATTTAACTAGGTATTAGTAATCTAAAACCCCTAGTGTGCGTTTCCATTTTTTACCTATAAGGCCATGGACCGCATCAGCTTTCATAAAGCTGTGTCCTGGTTCAAAATACTTAAACGTGATACTTTCTGGTCCCCATACTTCGTTAACGAATATGACACAAGCTGTAAAGAGGGTCCAGTTTTTGTTTTGTGCTGTACAGTTGTCAGCCCAAAACATTACGTGCTTTGTATCGTTGTTTATTGTTTTCAGTACATTGTAAAATGACGGGACGTCTGGCCCATTTCGTCCCCTAATGGCCTCATACCAAAGTACACATTTATTTTCGTTTGCTTCTTGCAGGTTGGCAAATGCTTCATGAAACACAACTAATCTGCTGATGAAAAACGAATTTTTTATGGTCATTTTTAGTAATATTAAAATTTTCTGCATGTCAACAGAGTAAATTTCAAAATTTAATGACCACTTTTTGTTCGAGTCTTCATTGTATTGTTTTCTTGCTACAGTGTATAGAGTTTTATGAATGTCGTATTTCTTGCAAATGTTACATACTGATTTTTTTAATTCTACTAGTCCTGATTCTTCACCTAATTTACATTTTTCATGGTTAGTTGAAATAAATGTGTTTGGCATATTATTTTCATGAACATGATTTTTATAGGTGGAGCACATTCCACACTCATCTTGAGTAGGTGATGCAAAACCTATATTTTCTTTATCGAATACTTTTCTATAGGTTTCATAGCATATTTTATAAAACTTTGATATGAAGTCTTTGTACATTTCACGAATTGTTTTATCACACGGTAAATATCTCCTATTCGGGGCATGCTCTAAATTATAATGTGACAATTGCGGATGGTAGGAATCAACGTGTTTTTACATCTGCGTATTTTTGTCTGCAATGGCTTCACGGTCTCAACCCTTTTTAGGCCTCTTTTGTTCTTTAGGTCTACGTAAATCATTTACTGTCCTCTTTAAGTAATAGGTGATCATGTAGTCTGATCTAAGACCTAGAGTATTGATAAACATACTTTTACGAACCACTGTGATGCTTTTGGTTTCAGACGTGGAATCTGACAAAATATTTTCTGGCTGCGATTCTATTGTAACATTTGGTGAGTTATATATCATCGAATACCTTCTCGGGATATCTGCATCGACTTTTCTATATTTAATATCTTTTTTGACGATATGTTTATCCAAAAAACAGTCTTTCTTCTCTAAAATTTAAATCGTCATAATGTTCAAAAATTATTTTTCTTTCATCTTTATTCAGTCGTTCACGACACTTCTGTCTGCAACTCTGTTTCCATGGCTCAAGTAGTTGAGGTACATAATATTTTTTGTTTTTTTTTAGCTTTTTTAAAGGTGTTTCAGTCTTACTATTTTTACTGGAATTAGGGTTTTTATTTTGTTCTTATTCATTCTTGCTTCTTTTATTAACGTCAGACACTTCCTCCAAAGCCTCTTCACCCCACTCTAATTCATCACTTTGGTACACGATCTGCACTGATGGTACTTCTTCTATAGGAATTATTCCAATGCCGTCGGTGTTTGCATTGATCTCAGAAGGATATCAGAAATAATTCTTAAAATGCGACGCTGCTAGATTCTTGCTCTTCATTAGTCGTATTGATTTCTGTTACATTTTGAAGTCCAACGTAGTTTTTTTTCTTTTCGCCCTTATGACCTATAGTTAAATGTTTTTCTTTGAATTATTTAAGTTGATCTGCATACTGCTTTTGTTAAAGCGGTTTCAGCTTCGGGGTCAAGAAAAAGTTTGGTTTGATCCACATATTATAAAAGTTTAATTTTTTTGACTAATGACCTAGTATTTATTCTAAATGGATGTTGAAGATTGGGACAGAGTACCATGACAGTTTACTGTAACTTCATTGGCTCCAACAAAACTGTGTTGTGAATCACACCTGTAAATTCGATTGATTGTCAATGGTTTAAAAAAAAGACAACTCAAGCTAATATTACTACTTTATTATTTCTTAGCACAATATCCATTAGGCACTTCTATATGTGGGCAAAAACGGATGAAGTTCACATAAAGAAGGTCTTCATATTTTTACATAAAAAATAGTTTCATTAAAATTTGGATAACAGGTTCCTACATCTAAATCATTCTGTCAAAATATTGTGACTAGTAGCGTAACCACACCCTAACTTTATGGGAAGTGCGTTTGAAAATAATTTTTCCAATAGACAAGGAAAATTATTTCTTATATATAATATATAAAAGGTTTATACTTTATAAGAATTGTTACAACCAAGTGAAGAAAGTTACCATCGCATTGAAAATTTTTACACCATGACAATAAAACAGTTTACAGTTTAAAACACGTTATTTGGATGAGAGATTGCCTATCGGCGATACAATTTCTCCTGATTTTTTAGAATTTCCTAAAAAATCAATGATAGGTACCTCAAAATTCTATCCTAACATTTCCCCAAAAGGTCCTTCTAAAATTTATTAATTTGAAGACTTATGCTTTAAAAAGTTTATTTTTATTTCAAAGGAAATAACACCAACGCCAAGGAATAGGAGTTAAACCAAGGGCAATTAAACCTACATAAAGAAGAAAAGATCACCTATCTTGTAATTATTATAAGTTTTTGTTATGAACGAATAAGTTCAAAGGTAAATATGTAATTATTATTAATTTTATTAAATACATACAAGTTACCTAGTAGATTTGAACCTACGACCTGTACTTTGTGAGTACGTAACCAACTGCGCCACCAAGGTTCAAGCCCCAATCGATGCAAATTTTATTTTATGTATGTAGAACTGATAATTTAATATTAGTCAAGTTGCTTTGGTATGTGTGAATCCTTGCGATATTGCAGGCTCACATTCCATTAATATAAGTAATTTGATTGTAATCTCATTATATTTAGAATTTACATCAGTTCTACATACATGAAGATAAAATTTGCATCGATTCTTGAGCCTTGGTATGGTTAGCGCGGTACTCAAACAGGTCGTAGGTTCAAATCTACTGAGGTAATTATTTATGTATTTAATAAAATTAATAATAATTTTTAACCCTATCTTGTAGTTTAGTAAATTAATATCTACACAGATATCCATTTTTAATATAGCAAAATTGTTTACACTTTTGTGCCTTCACATTTAAGACCTGACATGCCCCCTGTTTACACCACTGGTTAAAAAGGGCGGTGACTCAGCAAACGTTCATAACTCTGCCATTTTTATTTGTCGCTATTAAGAAAATCAGTAAAAAATGCGCGCTAACTTATTTAAAAAAATTAAACAACGTAAAAAGTACTTACGCACTACTCTTGTGTGGTTTTGATATAACCATTTCAAGCAATTTACTTCCTCGACTAGACATATTATTTGTTGTGTGCGCACTACAACTAACTACACTTTACTAGGCAAATAATAAATACTGAATGACTTGTTCAAACTTGCATACAGCAGCGTAAAGCGTTTTACCCCGCCCTATTTTTCGGTAATATTTTAAAAGAAGTCGAGTTTTAATCTTTGAACGCGGCTAAGTAAAGTTACCTGAATCTTCGTTTGGATTTTATAGTACCTAGCATGAAGTAAATCGATTCACTTGTTTCTTGAATTGGACAAGTGTCAAACCTCCGCAGGTAACTCGAGTAGATTTATTTATGCAAAGGTAAATTATAAGCAAGAATAGGAGAACACACAACTTTGCAGGTAATAAGATTTACTAAAATATTTTTCGCCGATAAGTAGAGATGCGAAAATTTAGTTGTAAATAACTTGGTAATGTAACACCACTTAATTACCAGGATTGGTGGAGGACATAAAGGGTCAAAAAAGAAGCCTAAATATGCATCAACAGCAAGAATCAAGTAAGTCGAGTTACTTCAATTTATATTTTTGCGACAGCGTAGCTTTTAGTACTGCTGCAGCCGCAATACTTTTATTTTGAAGTTTATTATATTAAAATTATATTACATAAATACAAGGTGATCCAGATTGATTGAAATGGTCCGCTTACTTCAAAAAGGCTATTCTCCACTTATCTCGTTTAGTGATCCCAATTATTTCCAGTGGTGTACATACGAGTATTACTGATTGGGTGGGAAATTCAAAAGTTGATGATATATCAAGAATAAATACAGCAAAATTTTAAATGACATAAATAGTCAATACTTCTTCATTGTTGAACACCTCCATCTTAACGTTATTATTAGAAATGCCAATACGCAAATGGAATGTTTTCATTTCAATTTAGTTTTAATTTAACTGATGACGGAGACAGATTATAGTCTCCGAAAGCTTATAATAGGTGCTAAAAACGTTGTCCATTATTTTCTAAGCATAAATTTACTCTACGTTTAACATTCTCGAAGACGGCTGCTAACTGTTGTAGGATTACCGCATTAATGGCGTTCACTATCGCATTCTGTAATTCCTCAACCGTATGCAAACGATTTGCATACACAACATTTTTAAGATGACCAAAGAAAAAGCAGTCGAGCGGAGTCAAGCCAGGAGATCGTGGTGCCCATCGATTTTTGCTTATTATTCTATCACCGAAAAATTGTGATAAATATGCTAACGTTGTACGCGCCGGAATCTTGCTGTAAATACCCATTTTGAAGCTCGTCGTCGTGCAGTTGTGCACTAAAAGGTCTTAGAATTATATGTTGATAGGTTTCGGTATTTAAAAATTGGTCCAATTATTCGTCTTCCCGACATGGCAATCCAAACTCCAGTTTCAACTGAATGTAATGGAGTTTCAATAAATACATGGGGATTTTTAGTTGACCAGGTTTTGGTAATTTTGGGAATTTATATAGCCGTTTAGATGAAACCATGCCTCGTCACTGAAGAATATTATATCCAAAACATCATTGTTATTGAGATTTTCGCTAAACAGTACGTTCGACGCTTTTGAAAATCAGTTGGCAGCAATTATTTTAATACAGACATTCTGTACGGGTGCATTTTCAGTTTTTTCCAAGCCCTCTGGCATGTACCATACGAAACCCCTACAATTATAATTAATAAATAATCAACATTTAGTGATAAAAACAAATTTTACTCAATTACCACTCTGAGAAGACAATCGCCTTAAAGATTTATTGGGACTAGCTTCCAATCGCCCTCAATATATTTTAAGCCTTCTTCGTCACGTACAGGTCTTCTTCCAGGAGATTTACCTTTGGATACGGAGTCGGTGTCACGAAAACGTTGAACAATTCGATGAACATGTTTTGTGAATGTTTCGTAGGTAACGTCAATGTTAGCGAACCGTTGTTGGAATTCCTCGAAGCAAGAAACTTGCGAATATTTCCAGACACCACCTTCATCTCGTTGCCCAGACCGAAAATAAGCAAATAAGCCTCCGAGACTGTGTTCATCCGAAAACATGACACTAACAATTATATACCAAATTATTCGCATGTTATTTTTATTACACACCACGTAAATCAATCAAGTATGTGCAGTTTTTGTCTTGAAAAAGACAGATTTTACGTGAATTAAAGGAACAATAAAAAGACAAATGAAACGACAAGAACAGAAGGAAGCAAATTATGACATTTTATACATACGTATTTACGCACACTCATGACCCCAGCGGATAAAAGTTTTGATAAACAACTTACACTTTCCAGTGTTAGAATACATTTTTGATAACAATATGACCACAGCGAAGTTAAAACCCCTACAATCAATCTGGATCACGCTATACATGTTGAATACCTAAACGTATAGACGCCAGTGACTTTCGTTGGTGGTGGTGAATCTACGGGGTAAGAAGTAAGCGGGGTGGGTTTACCTTCTTTTGTTCGCAAAGACTCAATACTGGCAAAACCATTGCACTCAAATTGTATTAAGACATAAATATCCAGACCCTCAGTAATTTTTATTCTCAATTTTTATACTCAATAAGTTTGTGACTCTGCGGACTCAGATTTACATTATTCTCATTTATATTTATTATTAGAAGCTGTAGTAAACTAAACGAATAGGTTCAATTTACATTTTCTGAGTGAGCAGCACGACCGGAAGGAAAACCAATTCTCTTGTCAAGTTCAAAGTTTCCCGTTATTAAGTTAACAAATTTTATTTCCACTTGTAACACCTTTATTGAGTGAAATGGAAGACATGGTGGCCTCTCACTATGCTTTCTCAGCAAGTACGCTAAGTCTACTAATGCGACCTTTTTGTACTTTAGCCATTAGTAGTTAAAACCCACAGTGTTAGATGAATTTTAACATATTGGGTTTAAAGATAACTTATGAACGTGGTGCCATTTCCAACTATTCTGCTCGACGGGATTGTTCAAATTTTTATTACCTTTACTACTCTCGTGTTCGTTCACCGATCACTACTGATGAGTGAAAATGGTTACAGTGGAGTTATAACAAACAAACACCAAAATAAAGTTGTACAAAGTGGTAATCTAGACTTAGTAGAGGTGGACATCTCAAACTCGTGGATTTGTTGAAGATTAATTTTGCAAGACTGGCAAAACCAAAGGTCAAGTTTAGACTAAACGTTGAAAAACGTTCGAAACGCCCTGATGCCATTACTGTTTCAGTATGTGTTCCAAAAATGTTATCTTGTATATTTGTATACAATCAAAAGTTTTAGTCACATATTAGATATGTGTGATAATGGTGAAAGTTTACATTTTCATGGTTCTTTTAAGTTTGCAATTAAATTATTTCCAAACCATTTTGTAAACAACGCCGCACACATATCTCCATGATATTCTGCACTTTGTGACTTTGTAGAAAACAAAAATGAAGCATCGGAAATAAATTCATATTCATTACCTGCATGAAGAACTTATCAATCCAAAGAAATACAATTATTTTATTAGAAATTATAATGTAATAACTAAATTACAACAAACCTTTTTCCTTTATCCATCGGCTTCTTCTTCACACTTTCCTTAGATTTATCATGCCAGCTTCTTTTGTGCGATCCTCGACTGAAAATCCAAGTTTCATCTAAGAACATAGGATTGTATAATTTTTCCTCTTTATCTTTGTAATATTCTCTTAAGAATCGTACACGATTGGCAGCAATATGTGATTGTTCCAGTAATCCTATCCTACCATCATCTACTTTAGATGAAAATCCAATGGAATGTAAGAGACGTCAATCGAAAACTTGACTATTGCTTAATTCATTTTGTAATGATGCCAGCATAACATGTATACATACAGAAACAGGTATACTACTATATATGTCTTGCATGTTTTTATTTACATTTTCAATGCATTTCATAAATTATTCTTGATTTTTACGGAATCCTTTACACTGTCATCAATTTTGGTGGACTTAGATTTCGTACGTTTTATCCGTGTAGCTGGTGACTGTGGAGATTTATTTTCTTTTTGGGCTTCTGTAACCGTTTGTTATAGCACTAACTGTATTTATACTAACCCCACATGCTTCAAACGTGCGTTAAAAGTAGTCCTTCCAAGTTTTATATTTTACACAATAATGTACTACATACCTGCATAATAGATTCAAATGGAACGAGTACCCCTTGGTTGTCGCGTTCCCGTTCAAAATAATTAAGCACGTTCATAACTACGAGCTGTGCTTGAGATTTAAGGTGCTATTACGTAACATTGTAAATGCTATATAAATTATGAAAAATGTTAGCAAATTACCGATAATTCACTGTACAAGTGGTAGATAGTTTTGAAAAAACTGTTTTTTATAAAAAGTAAAGCAAAAATGCATAAACAATAATTTCAAAACATAACTTCTTAATCACACACACATTAATATAAATTGTACAGCAGATTTATGTTTTTATGGCCATCCTTCTCTAATACATGTAGTTGAGACAGAGATAAAAATATGTAATTTTATTATAGAGTTTTACATCGATGAATCATAACCAATTTTATTTTATCCAATTGATACAATAACAAGGTCGCGAAACACACTTCATTAAAATTATATCGTATAATAATTATAAATAACAGCTAAAGGATTTTAAATGAAATAATTAACATTAAGTAATTAAAATTTTGAAAGACGAATACACAAGCTACACTTTAAATACAGGCTTTTGAAATTAATGGATATTTCATTAAAAGTAAATAAAGCAGAACAAAATCGTTTGTAACCATGCCTGTAATCCATGTCAGCCATGTTTTATTATTTATTTACATATGTTTAATTAAAGAGAAGTGATTTTAGTAGCTTTGTTATGCTCTTCATAATTAATTTTAATTTAAAGGATGCCTGACAGAAAATTGTCGTACAAGAAATAAACAATAAAAATGCTTTTTTAAAACCTTTGATTATGCGTTGTGGACTTTCTAATTTTGCGTTATTTATTTTGATTTTAATCCCATACTTAAATATAACCAAACTGAAGTTTAAAAATTACGTACAACAAAAGGTTTGGCAAACTAATGAATTTATTGCTAGGAATGCAGCTCGCAAACTTAGCTACTTTGGATTTTAGCTGCACACAATTTATGAAGTTAAATAGTTTGTCAATGAGGAATGCAAATTTTTGAATTCCGCACAAAATTTTTAAGAGCTCGTTGCAATATGGTTCGTTACTAAGCTAACATCACGCACATCTCTAGACGTTGGTCATAGGTTTATTGGATATAAGGCCCTTAGATCAATGCACAGTTCATGCATAAAATTTGGGTAGCAAAAGTTTGTAAATGCTGATAACTTGACATTGCAATGACGGTTCTTGATGATTTTTGGTCGTTGCGAATATTGGAATTCGTTACTAACGGTAGATTCATCAATATGGTCTAAGACGTATTTGTCAGTTTGAGTTGAAATTTACAGGCCCTATACCGGGTCGATAACAACACAAAACGTAGGGCACGACGCCCATAAAATTTGGGTAGCATTATTTAAGTTTTGTAAAAATAAATGCTCACCTCAACTTGATTTTATTGCAATGCGGTTCTTGACTGATTCTGTCGAAACAAGAATTCAATCCTTGCAAAAATCATCAAGAAGCGTCAATGCAATGTCAAGTTATAGCATTTTAAAGATTTGAGGCTACCCAAATTTTACAAACTTTTTGATTTTTGCATGACTTCGGGTCGATCACCTCGTATATACATAAACCTATGGTCACGACGCCCTAAACATAACGGTCATGGCATTTAAGTTTTCGAAAAACTAGCTCTTAAAATTCTGCAAGCCGCGTTCACAAAGTTTGCATTCCTATTGAAAATATTAAACTTTTCACTATTCTTGTCCGAAACAATCACTATGTCCAAGTTCGAGCTTAGATGAACATTTACTACTCAAGAAGCGTCAATGCAATTGTTCATAGTTATAGCATTGTTAAAAGATTTTGCTACACCATACTTATAACAAAATTCTACTGATTTTGATAGCAACAAGGAATTCATTTGGATAAATGCAATCGTATATAAAAAACCTATGGTCCTGACGGATAAACTTTAATAAACGTCATTTGATCACGATTTATACATTTCCAATTTATGTAGCTCGTTAGAGCAATTTGCAAGTTACCAAAGAACGAATTCACAGTAATTTTGCTTAATTCATACTGTGAATTAAGTATTAAACTTTATGCCTAAAAATCACTATACCGTGTAAAATACGAGCAATACCGATGACGCATTCCACGTTACTGAAGAAGGCGTCAGTCAGTTTGAGTTATAGAGGACGAACGAAAATCGCATTTACACAAATCACCCCATACGCTTCAGAGTCGCCCTATAACCAAAATTACGTAAACTATTTTGAGATATTGCGTTAGACAAGGAATTCATCACAGACGGACGACACACCTAGTCCTTAAATTGATGTAAAAAATTATTCCTTCGCTTGAATTTGTTAAGATTTAATTAGATATTTGAGTATTTGCTGTGAATACTGTTACCGATTTGGACATTATCCAATCTAATGATCTGTAATCGTAGATAAGTTGTGTTAAATTTGTTTTTGATTGTGACATATTTGATTGAACGCCTTCATCCATTAGAGGGTGTACTGGTTTCTCATTTTCAAGGATATTTAATAGTATCTATTCTATTAAGGATCTAACTAATTTCTACTAAAGTAAAATTAGATTTTTCATATACCTTCCTAATTATTATAGCAGACGAATATTTGCGTCTTCAGAATTGAGTGCCACAAACAGATTTTTTAGTTAATTGAATTAGTTTAAAGTTTGTTTGCATGAATAAGATGACAATTGAATGCCACAAACAGATTTTTTATTTAACTAAATTGATAATAAAAACCTATCTTGTCTCGCTTAAAACAATTTCATACTTCGTTTTCGCTTAAATTGAATTTGAACTATCTTTGAAAAACCTAAATACATTTTGCTGTGAGAATAATTTTCACAGAATAACAAGAATTTTAAGGAATTATTTATTACCCTACTAAAGACTTTCTGTAAAGAAACTTGTCTAAACTTGAATTATCCTTACCCTTATTAATCTAAGGCTAGTAGGTTGTTACATATACAAGAAGGTACTTTGTGCACTCTACAAACCACCTTTACTTTGAGCGCTATTTAATAGAACTGCAGTTTAACTATAACTATAGAGTTCCATTAAACACGCACAAACGCATGCTTGTACGTACTACCGCGTCCGCGCATAGACACTCATGCTCACATTAAATGATGACATCTTCATCCTAAAATGATATTCTTTTAAGTAGCTCTTGGAATGTATTGTTTCTTTATCATGATTATTGCGTACTTTGAGGCTAAATTATCTTTTAAGGCATCTTTAATTTTTCTTATTGTTTATTTACTAATCGGTGATTAATAAATAAAGTACTCTTTCTATTCTGCGTTTATGATATGTACATTATGACTAGAGAGCGGATAGTCAGGCAAATGCCTGGAGCCTGCCTATTTTGCCTTTTTCAATAACTTTTTGGCGTTTTTGTTTTTTTAAGGAATATTATTTTATATTGCCTTTTTACTTATCAATTTTGATCATTTTGTGTAAAACAATAATGTATTACAGGAATTTGCGTAAATTACCCATTAAGTACCATTAACATTCTTTCCTCAAAACTTCTTACCACGAACTTTTATTTCTTTCATTTTCATTCAGTTGTTCATGACACTTCTGTCTGCAACTCTGTTTCCATGGCTCAAGTAGTTGAGGTACATAATATTTTTTGTTTTTTTTTAGCTTTTTTAAAGGTGTTCAGTCTTGCTATTTTCACTGGAATCAGGGTTTTTATTTTGTTTTTGTTCATTCTCGTTTCTTTTATTGACGTCAGACACTTCTTCCAGAGCTTCTTCACCCCACTTTAAGTCATCATTTTGGATGACGATCTGTTCTGAGGGTATTTCTTCTATAGGAATTATTCCCATGCCGTCGTTGTTTCCATTGATCTCTAGAAGGATATCAGAAATAATTCTTAAAATGCGAGCGCTGCTAGATTCTTGCTTTTCCATCGTCGTATTGGTTTCTGTTACATTTTGAAGTTCAACGTAGTTTTTTTTCCTTTTTACCCCTATGACCTGTAGTAGAATGTTTTTGTTTGAATTCTTTAAGTTGATCTGGGTCAAATACTGCTTTTGTTAAAGCGGTTTCCCACGCTTCGGGGTCAAGAAAAAGTTCGGTTTGATCCACATATTCTAAAAGTTTAATTTTTTTTGACTAATGACCCTAGTATTTATTCTAAATGGATGTTGAAGATTGGGACAGAGTACCATGACAGTTTACTGTAACTTCATTGGCTCCAACAAAACTGTGTTGTGAATCACACCTGTAAATTCGATTGATTGTCAATGGTTTAAAAAAAAGACAACTCAAGCTAATATTACTACTTTATTATTTCTTAGCACAATATCCATTAGGCACTTCTATATGTGGGCAAAAACGGATGAAGTTCACATAAAGAAGGTCTTCATATTTTTACATAAAAAATAGTTTCATTAAAATTTGGATAACAGGTTCCTACATCTAAATCATTCTGTCAAAATATTGTGACTAGTAGCGTAACCACACCCTAACTTTATGGGAAGTGCGTTTGAAAATGATTTTTCCAATAGACAAGGAAAATTATTTCTTATATATAATATATAAAAAGGTTTATACTTTATAAGAATTGTTACAACCCAAGTGAAGAAAGTTACCATCGCATTGAAAAATTTTTTACACCATGACAATAAAACAGTTTACAGTTTAAAACACGTTATTTGGATGAGAGATTTCCTATCGGCGATACAATTTCTCCTGATTTTTTAGAATTTCCTAAAAAATCAATGATAGGTACCTCAAAATTCTATCCTAACATTTCCCCAAAAGGTCCTTCTAAAATTTATTAATTTGAAGACTTATGCTTTAAAAAAGTTTATTTTTATTTCAAAGGAAATAACACCAACGCCAAGGAATAGGAGTTAAACCAAGGGCAATTAAACCTACATAAAGAAGAAAAAGATCACCCTATCTTGTAATTATTATAAGTTTTTGTTATGAACGAATAAGTTCAAAGGTAAATATGTAATTAAAAATTATTATTAATTTTATTAAATACATAAATAACAAGTTTACCTGTAGATTTGAACCTACGACCTGTACTTTGCTAGAGTACCGCGCTAACCAACTGCGCCACCAAGGTTCAAGCCCCAATCGATGCAAATTTTATTTTTATGTATGTAGAACTGATAATTTAATATTAGTCAAGTTGCTTTAGTATGTGTGAATCCTTGCGATATTGCAGGCTCACATTCCATTAATATAAGTAATTTGATTGTAATCTCATTATATTTAGAATTTACATCAGTTCTACATAGAAGATAAAATTTGCATCGATTGCTTGAGCCTGGGCAGTTGGTTAGCGCACTTAACAGGTCGTAGGTTCAAATCCTACGGTAATCTTTTTATTTATGTATTTAATAAAATTAATAATAATTTAACCTATCTTGTAGTTTAGTAAATTAATATCTACACAGATATCCATCTTTAATATAGCAAAATTGTTTGCACCTTTGTGCCTTAATATCTAAGACCCGACGTGACCCTGTTTACACCATTGGTTAAAAAGCGCGGTGGCTCAGCAAACGTTCATAACTTTATGCCATTTTTATTTGTCGCTATTAAGAATATCGGTAAAAAAATGCGTGCTAACTTATTTAAAAAACATTAAACAACGTAATAAGTGCTTACCCACTACTCTTGGGTGTTTTGATATAACAATTTCAAGCAATTTTTTTCCTCGACTAGACATATTATTTGTTGTGTGCACATAATAAATATTGAATGACTTGTCCAAACTTGCATAAAGCAGCGTAAAGCGTTTTACCCGCCCTATTTTTCGGTAATATTTTAAAAGAAGTCGAGTTTTAATCTTTGAAGGCAGCTAAGTAAAGTTACTTGATTCTTCGTTTGGATGTTATAGTACCTAGCATAAAGTAAATAGACTCACTTGCTTCTTAAATTGTACAAGTGTCAAATCTCCGCAGGTAACTCGAGTAGATTTATTTATACAAAGCTAAATTGTAAGCAAGGATAGAATAATACAAAACTTTGCAAAAGATTTACCAAAATATTTTTCACCAATAATTAGAGATGCTAAAATTTAATTGTAAATAACTTGGTAATGTAATACAATTTAATTACCAGGACTGGTGAAGGACATAAAGGGTCAAAAGAGAAGCCCAAATATGCAGAAAAAGCAAGAATCGAGTAAGTCGGGTTACTTCAATTTATATTTTTGCGACAGCGTAGCTTTTAGTACTGCTGCAGCCGCAATACTTTTATTTTGAAGTTTATTATATTAAAATTATATTACATAAATACAAGGTGATCCAGATTGATTGAAATGGTCCGCTTACTTCAAAAAGGCTATTCTCCACTTATCTCGTTTAGTGATCCCAATTATTTCCAGTGGTGTACATACGAGTATTACTGATTGGGTGGGAAATTCAAAAGTTGATGATATATCAAGAATAAATACAGCAAAATTTTAAATGACATAAATAGTCAATACTTCTTCATTGTTGAACACTCCATCTTAACGTTATTATTAGAAATGCCAATAAGCAAATGTAATGTATTTATTTGGATTTAGTTTTAATTTGACTGATTACGAAGACAGATTATAGTCTCCGAAAGCTTATGATATGTGCTGAAAATGTTGTCTATTGTTTTCTAAACATAAATGTACTCTACGTTTAACATTCTCGAAGACTGCTGCTAACTATTGTGAGATTATTCCATTAACGGCGTTCACTATGGCATTCTGTAACTACTCAACCGTACGTAAATGATTTGCATACACAACACTTTTAAGCTGACCAGAGAAAGCAGTCGAGCGGAGTCAAGCAGGGAGATCGTGGTGCCCATCGATCCTTGCTTATTATTCTATCACCGAAAAATTGTGATAAATATGCTAACGTTGTACGCGCCGGAATCTTGCTGTAAATACCCATTTTGAAGCTCGTCGTCGTGCAGTTGTGCACTAAAAGGTCTTAGAATTATATGTTGATAGGTTTCGGTATTTAAAATTGGTCCAATTATTCGTCTTCCGACATGGCAATCCAAACTCCAGTTTCAACTGAATGTAATGGAGTTTCAATAAATACATGGGGATTTTTAGTTGACCAGGTTTTGGTAATTTTGGGAATTTATATAGCCGTTTAGATGAAACCATGCCTCGTCACTGAAGAATATTATATCCAAAACATCATTGTTATTGAGATTTTCGCTAAACAGTACGTTCGACGCTTTTGAAAATCAGTTGGCAGCAATTATTTTAATACAGACATTCTGTACGGGTGCATTTTCAGTTTTTTCCAAGCCCTCTGGCATGTACCATACGAAACCCCTACAATTATAATTAATAAATAATCAACATTTAGTGATAAAAACAAATTTTACTCAATTACCACTCTGAGAAGACAATCGCCTTAAAGATTTATTGGGACTAGCTTCCAATCGCCCCTCAATATATTTTAAGCCTTCTTCGTCACGTACAGGTCTTCTTCCAGGAGATTTACCTTTGGATACGGAGTCGGTGTCACGAAAACGTTGAACAATTCGATGAACATGTTTTGTGAATGTTTCGTAGGTAACGTCAATGTTAGCGAACCGTTGTTGGAATTCCTCGAAGCAAGAAACTTGCGAATATTTCCAGACACCACCTTCATCTCGTTGCCCAGACCGAAAATAAGCAAATAAGCCTCCGAGACTGTGTTCATCCGAAAACATGACACTAACAATTATATACCAAATTATTCGCATGTTATTTTATTACACACCACGTAAATCAATCAAGTATGTGCAGTTTTGTCTTGAAAAGACAGATTTTACGTGAATTAAAGGAACAATAAAAGACAAATGAAACGACAAGAACAGAAGGAAGCAAATTATGACATTTTATACATACGTATTTACGCACACTCATGACCCCAGCGGATAAAAGTTTTGATAAACAACTTACACTTTCCAGTGTTAGAATACATTTTTGATAACAATATGACCACAGCGAAGTTAAAACCCCTACAATCAATCTGGATCACGCTATACATGTTGAATACCTAAACGTATAGACGCCAGTGACTTTCGTTGGTGGTGGTGAATCTACGGGGTAAGAAGTAAGCGGGGTGGGTTTACCTTCTTTTGTTCGCAAAGACTCAATACTGGCAAAACCATTGCACTCAAATTGTATTAAGACATAAATATCCAGACCCTCAGTAATTTTTTATTCTCAATTTTTTATACTCAATAAGTTTGTGACTCTGCGGACTCAGATTTACATTATTCTCATTTATATTTATTATTAGAAGCTGTAGTAAACTAAACGAATAGGTTCAATTTACATTTTCTGAGTGAGCAGCACGACCGGAAGGAAAACCAATTCTCTTGTCAAGTTCAAAGTTTCCCGTTATTAAGTTAACAAATTTTATTTCCACTTGTAACACCTTTATTGAGTGAAATGGAAGACATGGTGGCCTCTCACTATGCTTTCTCAGCAAGTACGCTAAGTCTACTAATGCGACCTTTTGTACTTTAGCCATTAGTAGTTAAAACCCACAGTGTTAGATGAATTTTAACATATTGGGTTTAAAGATAACTTATGAACGTGGTGCCATTTCCAACTATTCTGCTCGACGGGATTGTTCAAATTTTTATTACCTTTACTACTCTCGTGTTCGTTCACCGATCACTACTGATGAGTGAAAATGGTTACAGTGGAGTTATAACAAACAAACACCAAAATAAAGTTGTACAAAGTGGTAATCTAGACTTAGTAGAGGTGGACATCTCAAACTCGTGGATTTGTTGAAGATTAATTTTGCAAGACTGGCAAAACCAAAGGTCAAGTTTAGACTAAACGTTGAAAAACGTTCGAAACGCCCTGATGCCATTACTGTTTCAGTATGTGTTCCAAAAATGTTATCTTGTATATTTGTATACAATCAAAAGTTTTAGTCACATATTAGATTCTGATAAGACTTTAAGGTAACGTCGTGTCCTGCTATAGATGATGAAGGCTGGAGAAACTCTTTTAAATTTATATTCTTTAACCTTACTTCGTGGAATTGCATATTTAACACTATAATATTTTAAATAGCATTAATTATTTTATTTACATATTTTCTATCGATAATAGGACTTTTGTATTGATACGCGTACAGAAACAAATAATTATATAAAAGAAATTGTGGAATTATATTGTACTTAAAACATTAGTGCAATAAAATACATGCATGCATAGAACAGAATAAATAGGTACTATAGTTTGATTCAAATAAAGTTGGGTATGACTCATTCAAAATTACACGAATTAAGATTTAGGCGACGTAAGTATCCATTAAATCAGTAAAGTGTCTTTTAATTAATATTTTTATCGGCAGATGTTTCGCATAAATCTCCATAAAATGTCAAAGAAAGTTGAAAATCATGATAGAGTCAAAATATTTTGCTGCGGCAGTGAATTGTTATAATTTAGGGCATGATTTGATTATAATTATATACCGTCATAATACATAACCTATGTAACAAGTAAACAAATACTTTTTGTTTAAATCATTTCACGTGGAAAAATTGATAAAAGTTTCAATTAGTTTGTTATTCTCGAGATTTATAACAAACACTTCTAGGAGCATAATTATTGCTTTGTAATCGACATAATTCTTGTAGATACTTTAAAATAACATAAATATCGATACATTTGTGATTTCATTCTTGTAAAAGAAAGTATGTACTGTGTAATGTAGTTCAGTTCAAGGAAATTATAGATGTTTAATATTTTAATTTAAAATTAAAATTTAAATTTTCAACTTTGACAAAATTGTTTATCTTTAACAATTTTAGTGTATATTACTGCTGACGAAGATAACTGTAAGTGTTATCGAAACGTTTAGATTGTTAATTTAAAATACACCATTAAAAACCCAAAAAGGTGAGTATATTATTATGTGTGATAATGGTGAAAGTTTACATTTTCATGGTTCTTTTAAGTTTGCAATTAAATTATTTCCAAACCATTTTGTAAACAACGCCGCACACATATCTCCATGATATTCTGCACTTTGTGACTTTGTAGAAAACAAAAATGAAGCATCGGAAATAAATTCATATTCATTACCTGCATGAAGAACTTATCAATCCAAAGAAATACAATTATTTTTAGAAATTATAATGTAATAACTAAATTACAACAAACCTTTTCCTTTATCCATCGGCTTCTTCTTCACACTTTCCTTAGATTTATCATGCCAGCTTCTTTTGTGCGATCCTCGACTGAAAATCCAAGTTTCATCTAAGAACATAGGATTGTATAATTTTCCTCTTTATCTTTGTAATATTCTCTTAAGAATCGTACACGATTGGCAGCAATATGTGATTGTTCCAGTAATCCTATCCTACCATCATCTACTTTAGATGAAAATCCAATGGAATGTAAGAGACGTCAATCGAAAACTTGACTATTGCTTAATTCATTTTGTAATGATGCCAGCATAACATGTATACCTACAGAAACAGGTATATTACTAGATATGTCTTGCATGTTTGTATTTACATTTTGAATGCATTTCATAAATTATTCTTTTTACAGCAACCTTCGGTCATCAACTTCGGTGGACTTAGATTTCGTACGTTTTCTCCGCTTAGCTGGTGACTGTGGAGATTTATTTTCTTTTTGGGCTTCTGTAACCGTTTGTTATAGCACTAACTGTATTTATACTAACCCCACATGCTTCAAACGTGCGTTAAAAGTAGTCCTTCCAAGTTTTATATTTTACACAATAATGTACTACATACCTGCATAATAGATTCAAATGGAACGAGTACCCCTTGGTTGTCGCGTTCCCGTTCAAAATAATTAAGCACGTTCATAACTACGAGCTGTGCTTGAGATTTAAGGTGCTTATTACGTAACATTGTAAATGCTATATAAATTATGAAAAAATGTTAGCAAATTACCGATAATTCACTGTACAAGTGGTAGATAGTTTTGAAAAAACTGTTTTTTATAAAAAGTAAAGCAAAAATGCATAAACAATAATTTCAAAACATAACTTCTTAATCACACACACATTAATATAAATTGTACAGCAGATTTATGTTTTTATGGCCATCCTTCTCTAATACATGTAGTTGAGACAGAGATAAAAATATGTAATTTTATTATAGAGTTTTACATCGATGAATCATAACCAATTTTATTTTATCCAATTGATACAATAACAAGGTCGCGAAACACACTTCATTAAAATTATATCGTATAATAATTATAAATAACAGCTAAAGGCTTTTAAATGAAATAATTAACATTAAGTAATTAAAATTTTGAAAGACGAATACACAAGCTACACTTTAAATACAGGCTTTTGAAATTAATGGATATTTCATTAAAAGTAAATAAACAGAACAAAATCGTTTGTAACCATGCCTGTAATCCATGTCAGCCATGTTTTATTATTTATTTACATATGTTTAATTAAAGAGAAGTGATTTTAGTAGCTTTGTTATGCTCTTCATAATTAATTTTAATTTAAAGGATGCCTGACAGAAAATTGTCGTACAAGAAATAAACAATAAAAATGCTTTTTTAAAACCTTTGATTATGCGTTGTGGACTTTCTAATTTTGCGTTATTTATTTTGATTTTAATCCCATACTTAAATATAACCAAACTGAAGTTTAAAAAATTACGTACAACAAAAGGTTTGGCAAATAAACTGCTGGCCAGTCGAACTTACACTTAGTGATTTTTAGGCAAAATTTAAAGTTAAATATTTTCAATAGGAATGCAAATTTTTGAACGCGGCTCGCAAATTTTAAGAGCTAGTTTTTTTCGGATTAAGCTGCATCACGCACATTTATCGTAGGGCCATAGGTTTATTATATACGGGGTGATCAATGAAGTCATGCAAAAAATCAAAAAGTTTGTATGAGTGAAATTACCGCAAAAAATTTTTTTGGTCGTTGCAATATGGTTCGTTACTAAGGTAACATCAATATCTCTAGACGTTTTTGTCAGTTTTTGGATTAAGGCCCTTAGGTCTTGCACACACTGTTCAACATAAAATTTGGGTAGCAAAATTTTTAAAATGCTATAACTTGACATTGCAATGACGGTTCTTGATGATTTTTGCGGCGAATTTGGAATCCTTGTTTAACGTAGATTCTCTATGGTCTAAGCATTTTATTTGAGGGTTGAAATTTACACATTATACCGGGTCGATAACAAACAAAAACGTAGGGCACGACGCCCTCTAAGGTTTGGCATTATTTAAGTTTTTGTAAAAATAAATTCTCACCTCAAGTTGATTTTATTTAATGTTCTTTTCACTATTCTGTCCGAAACAAGAATTCCAAATCCGCAAAAATCATCAAGAAGCGTCAATGCAATGTCAAGTTATAGCATTTTAAAGATTTTGCTACCCAAATTTTTACAAACTTTTTGATTTTTTGCATGACTTCATTGATCACCTCGTATATAATAAACCTATGGTCCTACGATAAACATACGTCATGCAGCTTAATTCGAAAAAAACTAGCTCTTAAAATTTGCAAGCCGCGTTCACAAATTTGCATTCCTATTGAAAATATTAAACTTTAAATTTTGCCTAAAAATCACTATGTGTAAGTTCGAGCTTAGATGAACATTTACTACTGAAGAAATAACATTGTTTATAGAGAGAGCAGCTTGTGTTAAAAACACGTACACATACGTATAACAAAATTCTACTATTTTGATAAGCAACAAGGAATTATTTGGATAAATGCAATTGATGTAAAAAAACCAGCTGACGGATAAGCTTTAATAAAAGTATTTGATCACGATTTATACATTTCCAATTTATGTAATCGTAGAGCAATTGAAGTTACCAAAGAACGAATCCTAAAGTAATTTTTCTTAATCATACTGTTAATTAAGTATGATAATATGGAAAAAATTATATACCGGTAAAATACACAATACCGGGACGCATTCCACGTTATGAGAAGGCGTCAGTCAGTTTGAGTTATCGAGGACGAACGAAAATCGCATTTACACAAATCACCCCATACGCTTCAGAGTCGCCCTTACCAAAAATTACGTAAAGTTTTTGAGATATTGCGTTAGAAAGATTCATCACAGACGCACGGACGCACACACCTAGTCCTTAAATATTAAGGGAAAATTATTCCTTCGTTGAATTTGTTATGATTTAATTAGATATTTGAGTATTTAGCTGTGAATACTGTTACCGCTTTGGACTTATAATCTAATGATCTGTAATCTAATTAAGTTGTGTTAAATTTGTTTTTTGATTGTGACATATTTGATTGTTCGCCTTCATCCATTAGAGGGTGTACTGGTTTCTCATTTTCAAGGATATTTAATAGTATCTATTCTATTAAGGATCTAACTAATTTCTACTAAAGTAAAATTAGATTTTTTCATATACCTTCCCTAATTATTATAGCAGACGAATATTTGCGTCTTCAGAATTGAGTGCCACAAACAGATTTTTTAGTTAATTGAATTAGTTTAAAGTTTGTTTGCATGAATAAGATGACAATTGAATGCCACAAACAGATTTTTTATTTAACTAAATTGATAATAAAAACCTATCTTGTCTCGCTTAAAACAATTTCATACTTCGTTTTCGCTTAAATTGAATTTGAACTATCTTTGAAAAACCTAAATACATTTTGCTGTGAGAATAATTTTCACAGAATAACAAAATTTTAAGGAATTATTTATTACCCTACTAAAGACTTTCTGTAAAGAAACTTGTCTAAACTTGAATTATCCTTACCCTTATTAATCTAAGGCTAGTAGGTTGTTACATATACAAGAAGGTACTTTGTGCACTCTACAAACCACCTTTACTTTGAGCGCTATTTAATAGAACTGCAGTTTAACTATAACTATAGAGTTCCATTAAACACGCACAAACGCATGCTTGTACGTACTACCGCGTCCGCGCATAGACACTCATGCTCACATTAAATGATGACATCTTCATCCTAAAATGATATTCTTTTAAGTAGCTCTTGGAATGTATTGTTTCTTTATCATGATTATTGCGTACTTTGAGGCTAAATTATCTTTTAAGGCATCTTTAATTTTTCTTATTGTTTATTTACTAATCGGTGATTAATAAATAAAGTACTCCTTCTATTCTGCGTTTATGATATGTACATTATGACTAGAGAGCGGATAGTCAGGCAAATGCCTGGAGCCTGCCTATTTTGCCTTTTTCAATAACTTTTGGCGTTTTGTTTTTTTAAGGAATATTATTTTATATTGCCTTTTTACTTATCAATTTTGATCATTTTGTGTAAAACAATAATGTATTACAGGAATTTGCGTAAATTACCCATTAAGTACCATTAACATTCTTTCCTCAAAACTTCTTACCACGAACTTTTAATTAACAAAGGAATGTAAATGCCACCAAAAAGGTAAAAACCTCCAACATTAAAGATATTCTTTTTTTTAATGATTTTTGTTGCAGGTTTTTGTGAAAGCACCATTACGGGAAAGGGTCTATAAAGAAAAACTTCCTGATGTGCAACTTCCACCAGAACCTATCATAACGAAATGGGGAACTTGGATTTGCTTGCATTTTTTATGCCACACATTTTGAAAAAATGGAGGAAGTACACTATACGTATTAAGTTGAAAATTACATACTATAGCCTGACCCTATCTTATATGTTCATTGGATTATTTTGCTTCAGGTGGTTGAATTATTTGAGGGGACGACCTCTGCAGCAATTGCTAAATCCCAAAAGGCATCTAAAGATAAAGCAGTTAAAACGTGGCTAGTTTTTATAGACACACTTTTCCGGCATTCCCCACGAATTGAAGAAGTTAGAAAAAAGCAAAGCCGCAATGACCGACTCTTTCGCTACGTTCGAAAGAATAATAGCAATTATAAACATGCCCGGAAACCAACGACAAAAAAAATTAATAAAAAATTCGACTCGAGTACATCGAAAAACCCTTCCTTCGAACTCTTTAAACATCTGACAGAAATTCAAGAAGGAGAAGTCTCGGGGCACCAAGAAAAAACGTCCTTAACTGTAGCAGAAATATCGGCTTTAAAATTTGAGCCTCTAACATCTTGTGATGTCGAAAGAACTTTTTCCCTTTACGAAAACATTATAAACGACAAGAAGCAACAGCTTCTTGGCAGAAACATTGAAAAATATTTGATTTGTGCTTGGGAAAAAAACGGTATGGAATGAAAGATTTATGTAAAACAAAATAAACTGTACATTTTAATAATCGATTCTGCCTTTTTTTGCCTTTTTTCCTGTTTTAATATGCCTTTTATGTCGCCTTTTTTGATATTTTTTCTTGCCTGACTATCCCCCCTCTAATTATGAGTCTCAAACGGGCGTTTTAATGTTTTATGCGGGTATGTAAACTAACGAAGATCGTTGTTCGTTGTAGTGCTGGTATTGAGTTTTGAAAGTGGGTACGAGTATCATAGAATTTTTTTGTAAACTACGATTTGCTGCTTTAATTTATATTTGAGGTAAGCCTTGTACCTGTGCTGTGCTCAATATGTTAATGATATATTACATTTACAGTAACCGTCTGCGTTTTTACCAGCTGCTTGTAAATCAATTCAACCGGAAAAATCGTGTAAATTGAAGGACTTGTTTCACACATGAAAAGCCTGTCTTATGAACAGTGTACAATTTTCGAATTGGATACACTAATAACTCTAAACCTAGACATTTAGCTGTCTATGGAGATAACGGTAATCTATCATTGCATCTTCATGAATGTAATGTATAATTTATTATGTGTTTCAACATAAGGTGTTAATATTCTCTCAGATTATGATCTTGTCTCATGTAAAACACTTGACAAATTGTTTTCTGTATATTTCTTTACTTAACTTGAGTGTAAATTATTGAGGTTATATATAGCAGTCGTTTCATAAGGCGTTTGAACGCACTTGTGCGATAAAAACGCATATTATGCAACTAATTTCTTAATGTACTATTAAATCACTCACTTTAGTATTTTTATAACATAATAACATAACTTAAAATTCACGTCATTCCCATGTATACATTGTACATTGAACAACTACGATACATCAAGTAGCCTTATCGCACTCCTTGCTCAATATTGAAGTGTTCACTTTCACCTCCTCTCACCCTAACATATGTCCAGCTACCGTTATACACTGCCCGTATTCTGTTTATTAAACCTTTACTTACGCCATATTCATTTAATATTTCCCACAGTTTCTCTCTATTCATATGCTTTCTGCAGATCTACAAACGTACAGTACAGCTTATTTTGTGCACCTAAACATTTTTCGATCACTTGCTGGAGAGCAACCATTTGATCAACACGTACTCTCCCTGAAATGAAGGCACCCTGCACGTCCCACATCTTAGTTTGGGTAATTTCACGTTATCTATCAATCAGTACTCTTCCAAACACCTTATCAGGTCCACTGACCAAATTTATTCCTCTGTAGTTTTTGCAGTCACTCTTGTTCCCCTTACCCTTATACTGTGGTACAATGATCGCGCTCTTCCTATCACTTGGCACTTTTCCGCACTTAAGGCATACGTTGAAGTCACGCAATATTTGCATTTTACCACGCCTGCTTCTTTGCCATTTTTCAACATTTCTACCGTTTTCTTTATCTCGTTAAACCCAATATTCTTCTCAGTGTCATTCACAATTCCTACTACATTCTTTTTACTAAATTCTTCAGTCTTGTGTTCCTCACTACTGTACAGCTTACCGAAATATTCTTTCCAGCATTTCCTCACTTTACAATCGTCCCATACCACTTCGTTGCTCTTATTCATCACTCCTGCAGCGTTCTGTTTTGGGCCACGTATTGTATATTTGCCCAATTTCCAAAAGTGTTTTTTGTTTCCCTCAAAATCAATCTGCATTCGCTTTCCTTCCAGAGCCATCGCTTCCTCTTTACTTATTCTCACCGCTACCTTCGCTTCTTTGTTTCTGTATCTGTACACATCATGCAATCGCTTTTTCTCAGTCTCATTTTTTGCAGCAATCATTGCCATGCACGCATCTTTTTTCTTACATACTGCCTTTTCTACCGATTCATTTCAACAAGTACATTTTTTCTATCTGCCTATAGTCGCTCTGCCACATAACTGCACGGCACAATTGACAACACAGTCTTTCAAGCTTATCCATGCACTTTCAACGTCATTGGCTTTTATTTGTTCATTCCACACTACTTCATTCACATTCAAATCTTTACTGCACCTGCACATTTCATTCTAGCACCATTAACTAGTTTATCTACCCTAATTCTGGACGTTTGCATTCCTTCTCAAGACCCACGTTTACCCCAAACACACTCGATATAAGCCGAGTGGTCGTTCAACATACACTATCAAGTCAATCATACTTTTAGATTCACCTCTTCACCATGTACACATATGTACATTTTTATGCTTAAACCACGTATTAGATATAAACAGGTTTCTTTCTACACAGTTGTTCACCATTCTGATTGACTCCTTGGTCTCCGAACTTTCCGCATGTTCTCGCTGTACATCCACCCATCCATTCAGTAGTTCTTTACATCATTCCAGAAGTTCCCACACGCTTGGTCTCTTTATCCATTTACCGGTGCATACCATGTAATCAGAAAACTCCTTCAGCACCATGCATTTCATTCTGAATTCCTGACCGTAGTGCTAGACTGTCATACTCCATCTACTCAACATCCTTTCCTTTGCGCTTTGTCTCCCATACACACAGAATACCAAACTGCCTTTCACTCATTACATTCGCAATTTCGAATTCTTTACCATGCATACCTCTAACATTCCACGTACCAACTTGCCCTTCTTTCCTTGCACTATCGTTAGCAGCGGGGACTGTCTGTGTCGATCTTGACTGCCTCTTGTAGTCAGGTCGATCCGATAACAATACGAATATATATATATATATATATATATATATATATATATATATATACTAGTGAGGTATCAAGAAAAACATTTATAATATTAAATAGAGCGTAAGTTCGTAGATGTTTTAAATCATGTGGCGGGGTATTCTGCTTAGACACTTTTTAAGCTGAACAGATTTTTCAGGTCTTGTAAGATATTATATTATAGGTATTACATGTATGGTGGATCTTTGAAATTCTTAGATATCGCGGGTGGAGGTTTAAAACCCTAGGGATGCGTTTAACTTCTCAAGTTTTCGTGAAATTATATTGCAGGACTTGTAAATATATGTACTGCAAATTTTAAGGTTATTTGTACCTCAATATTCTTATATGGGGTGATGCATACGATCATCACTTTGTGCAAACCTGCCCGCCAAGTTAGTTACACCCTACATCAGTAATTAAAAAAATCATTCGATAATAACACAACCATTAAAAAGCGACTTTTTCTGAAAAATTGATTTGGAATAATTTACAAAACACGGAAGTAAAACAAATACACAGGATAAAGAAAAACAAAAAAATTCACCAGATGCACAAAGTTTTACTAGCACCTATAAACTAGTTCAACTTCAACAGCGTGTATGTAACAGTAGAATTGGATGGTAGTACAAAGTATGCATTATAAACCGTAACTTTACAAATGTGTACCATAATCACTTAAAGGGACCAAGAAGTAAAACTACCTACAGAAGATACAATTAGATTCAATTTCCTATTATTTCTGAACGCAAGAAAATCATGATTATTGATATATATATATATATATATATATATATATATATATATATATATATATATATATATATATATATATATATTATATATATATATATATATATATATATATATATATATATATATATATATATATATATTATTGATAATAATATATATAATAGTGGTTTATTTAAGACGTTGGTCACATTTCCTCTTATAATAAACGTATACATAATTGACATGTTAATTCTAATATGTATCTGTTAGATTTGAAGTCAAGCGTTATAAATAAACTACTCCAAACCGCTGAAGCCAAAGCTTGTGTGCGAAAAAAAGAATAGTTATTAACATTCACTGATTGTTGCAACGCAATACATATATCAACTATTTACCCTATTACTATTATTATTAACTATTACGGTTACAATAATATCGCGTTTCTTTTGTCAAATATACAGTGAAATTATTTCACTAAATGCTGTCTTTTATCTAGGCCTATTCCAAATATTGTAGTGAAATTTACAAATAATTTTCGACCATAGTTTTTGTTATTACTGTTCTACGAAATTTAAGCAATCTTTGATTTTAACCGGTTTTTCTAAAGCTAAGTATCTTAATTAAATGAACCGTTAACTATAAGGGCATAAAGAAATTTGACCAAATTATTGCAAAGTGTGTAATTGAAACGGAACTGTTTTTAGCTTGTATAATGAATGATGTGAGTAAATTGAATAGACACTGATAATCTGGTTTGTGATGTCCTTTGTATTGTGAAGATTACTCGGAGCCTTTACAGTGCACAGTTCGCAGATGTTTTGTATCCCGAATAAACACAATTACTCAAATTCTGCTTTTAATGGTTTATCAAAAAATAATTAAAAAGATTTGTTTTTTAATGCATAGCAGGTGTATTTAGCGCTTTAGGTGAAATGTGTTACCGTCGGAACTCTCCCCTTTGTCTAAGTTTACCTTTGGTGATAAATTTTATATAAAGCTGTAGTTGTCCCTAGTTCTCATCCATATATCACCCTCAGACCCTAAGGATCCGCATGACGGATTTCATTGCTCAAAGCAAAACATACCTTTTACTCTACTACAAAGACGCACATTTATTTCGTGGACGTCAAGAGCAGAACTTTAGGTTGCAAATAGCGATAGTGTTTGTTAGATTTTTCAGTTTGTTACTTACTTTGATGCGCTATTCCTCTGGACACAATTCTATAAATGTGAATTTTTTCTCAAAAACTAAGCGATTTTGATATAAGAAGAAAAAAGAATAGAAATATTAAAGAATCTGGGATTCTATACAACTTAAAGTGGTGACGTATGTGCGTTATGGGTGTATTTCCTCTATTTCTATATAATCATCTCATGATTTACATCTACAGGTATATGTATATTTTACATATATTACATAAACACTGTTGAAAATCATGTAGTAAAACTTTACACAAACTTCGTAAATTAAATACAACAATTCACAAAACAAACGTGTTTTACGTGACATAATTAGTTATTAGAATAGTAGCTGAAGTATCGCAGGTAATTGCTGTTTCCCAACACTCTCTTAACACAAACAACTTAATTAAATGATTTCTTATCGTTTTCTATTTAAAAGTTATTGCGTTTGATATTATACCAAGTAGAATTAAATTCAAAAGCTCTAAGATCTATATCTGTCTCTAATCTGATTACCATTAATTTCAGATTTAAAGACATTCCTGTTAGTGTGAAATTTTGCACGGAACCGATAAGGTGCAATAATTATTAGGAAAGCGGATACTTTTAGTGTAACAATTATAGAAACCTTAAGAAAAGGCTAATCAATTAATAGACCTTTTTGTAATTATTTCAGCTAACAGTACACATTTATACCTACATATTTAACTTTAAAAGAAATGAATATTTTATTAGAAACTGTTTACAGTTCAAATACGTTGTACTACCAACTAAGCAATTATCATTTGCCTGTATTTATTCAGAATAATAAATTACCGGGTAATCCATGAAAGAAATGTTGAATTCTAATTCACGTATATTTTATATACACACTTACAATTAATACTGCAGAATTCAACAGCGATAATTAAAATTAATTGGGTTAAATTGAATGGAACAAGGAAAACAATCAGGTAATAATCCATTGCCATTTTATAATTTCACATATAAATTTTTACTATGAGATAAATTAAACAAGTAAAGAAAGATTTAATAAAATTTTGGAAATTATTCTAGCGTCTGACTTTTAATAAAGGCAAATATGAAACATACGAATTGATACAACATACAATTTATAGAAATTTCGTGGACGGGCAGAAGAATAAAGCGTTAATAATAGCGATTTTCTTAAATTTGCTGAAAATTAAAAACAAATTAGATACAACCTTTAAAGGCGCAATACCTTTATTTATATGCAGTTTAATCTATACCTTATAATATTGTTACCGTCTGATTATCATTTAAAATGAACGAAGCATACCTGTATACCTCCATTTCACTAAAACCTCAAACGCTAGATGTATATTATAATAATATATATAGTACTAGACAGCTCCAATTTTGAATGTTTTTTAAGATTATGTGGTGATTTAACTGTATGACCTTGGGAATTCGCAAGATCGCCCACGTGGAGTTGGCCTTGGGGGCTCGGACAGACAGACCTTGTATGTAAAACGATATATAGACGAAAAGTGGCTTAAAGAAGACGCAGACATTTCGTTGTCTACATCAATGGCCTTTGCTCCTTATTTCTCTTACGCTCATTGTAAGTCCCCATATACAGGCCTTTTCGCTTTAACTATAGCCTCGTTAGTGCCATTCTTACCTATATGAAGGTATGCGTATTATTTTTAATATATACATACATATACTATATATATATATATATATATATATATATATATATATATATATATATATATATATATATATATATATTATATCATTATATAAATTGCTAGTATAACATATTCTGTAAACAATAGTCAAACATCAAATATGAATTGCCTCATCAAATATTACCACATGGAAACTTTCATATTTGTTATTATTGTAATTTATCAATTCTTAGAGATGTTAGTTATCTTAAGTAAATTAATGTTATAAAAGACGCTGCATTGATAACAATAGTCAGAGTTCATATTAACTTATAGTTACTAAGGTCTCAATTTTTAATTGTAATGATGTATTTTTAAATAAATCAAATAACAATGGCAAATTATACTGAAATAAATATTGCTAAAGAAATGGATTCCACAATATGAAGGGGGAAGTAGAAACTTATCATATTTCATACAACAGTGTGAAGAATTTATAGCTAATTATAGAAATAATTCCCCAGATCACGAAAACTGTGCATTAAATAAATTGTTGTTCGAAATTTGCTGCTCCAAATTAGTTGGTACTGCTAGGGACACTTTAGTAATTTCAAATTTCTTAACTGGGGATAAGGTAAAGAAAACGTTAATAAATCGTTTCGGCGACCCTAGAAACGAAACATTACTCGAAAATGATTTAATAACGTGTATTCAATTAACAAACGAAACTTACGATGAATATTATGAAAACATTAAAAGTAAATTGCAACAGTTGCTAGAACACGTAATCACAAATGAAACAGATGTTAACCTTAAAAATTATAAAACTAATGCTTATACAAAAAAGGCTTTATTCACCTACATGGCAGGTTTATTAGAACCAGATAGGTCTTCTATATCTTATAAAAATGTAGAATCACTAGAAGATTGTTTATTTCAGTTAAGAAACTATGATAACTACAAACAACAGGTCAATTTTCTAAATTTTGTTCGACAAAAACCATCGACGACTAGACAATTCAATAATTTCTCGAATAAAACTCAACAACCAAAACAGTTTCAACGGGCAAACGCAAATCATTTTTATAAACCTTAGTCAAAACCTGAGTCAAAACTAACCCCGATGTCAATATCCACACGAAATACTGGCAGACCAAATCAATTAATTCACGTAACCCTTCGAACTATTTTCGAAGCACGGGCCCCCGTAATTTTCATTCCGAAGAACTTTACAATTTTCAAGACGATGAACAATCAATAGCAATAGTGGAAAACGACGAAGATAATCAAGAAGATTACCAGAACCCTGAAACTTTTGAATTTACGGAAAATTTTCCTGAAACCCCATTTGAATCTACAGAAAATTTTCGAATACCTGCATCGAAACCACAAATTTAGATTTAAATTCGCTAACAAGCAAACCAAAACTACCATTCATAACGATTCATAGTTTAAAATTAAAGATTTTAATAGATAGGGGAGCTTCTAAGTCAATAGTAAAGCCGGGTCCCGCCTATGAACATTTTAAAAATTATTATTTTCTAAGCCATTTACTGTTAAAAGTGTAAATAATACGATAATCGATCATCAGAATGTATCATAGCCTATTTTAAAAGAATTTGGACTTTATAATAAAATTACTTTTCATATAATACAATGGCATGATAGATTTGACGCATTAATAGGAAGTGAAGATTTCCAAAAACTTAATGCTACGATTAATTATAGTAATCAAACATTAGAGATAGGTAATTCTAAAATACCGTCTTTTATGGAACTAAACTCAAAGAATTTTAAACCAGTAAAACAAATTGTTAAAAATAGTATTAGAATTCCCGTAAATGTCGATCGAGGACAAGTTATAATCCCAGAAATTAAATTAGACAATTACATTATTGCAGAATCAATTGCCGTTGCAGAAAATGGCATTTGCACTATTCGTTTTGAAGGATAACATGAAGTAGAAATAAATTTTCAAAAACAATACGAGGTAGAACCTATTACCAATGTTGATTTAGTAAATCCAAAAATTCAAAATTTTAAGATTGATATTCTAAATGTCATTCGAACTAGTCATCTTAATCTAGAAGAAAAAACAGAAATTATATCTTTGTGCAAGAAATATAAAGACATCTTTTACAACGAAAATTATGACAACTTTTACCAACGCTGTAAAACACAACGTCAGAACAAATGATAACGAACAAGTTTATTGTAAATCATCCCAAGAATTGACGAAATATTGGACAATCTAGGAAAATGCATGTACTTTTCTACCTTAGATCTTGCCCAAGGATTCTATCAAATAAAAATGGATTATGATTCTATCGAAAAAACTGCTTTCTCGGTAAACAATGGTTATTTCGAATACGTTCGATTGCCGTTCGGACTTAAAAACGCCCCGAGTACGTTCCAAAGAGTAATGGACAATATTTTACGCCCACACATGTATAAATTCTGTTTTGTATACATGGACGATATTGTAATCTTCTCAAAATAACTTCATGCACACTCAGTACACATTAGACAGATATTTTAAAAATTAAGAGAATGTAATTGAAAAGTTCAACTAGATAAGTCGGAATTTTTGTGTAAAGAAGTAGCCTTCCTAGGACACGTAATTAAACCACAAGGTATAAAACCTAATCCCGCAAAAAATAAAGCTTTAGAAGAATACCCACTTCCGAAAACAGTAAAAGAAGCAAGAGGTTTCCTTGGACTTCTAGGATATTACAGAAGATTTATAAAAAACTTTGGTAAATGTCTTGAAAAGAATTCAAAGATTGATGTCACAGATCAAAATTATTTGCAAAAATGTTATCAATGCAAGGAATTACTAAGTAATGCACCAGTATTAACGTATCCAGACTTTGAACAAACTTTTTATGTTACAACCGATGCATCCAATGTAGTCATAGGAGTTTTATCGCAAAATACCAAACCAATTGCATTTTATTCAGGGACATTCTGCCTTAAGGGGAAAGGAGTTATATTCTCCGTATTTTTGTATAATATATATCAATATATAAATAGCTAGTATAACATATCATTCTGTAAATAATAGTCAAACATCAAATATTAATTGCCTAATCAAATATTATCACATGGAAACTTTCATATTTGTTATTATTGTAATTTATCAATTCTTAGAGATGTTAGTTATCTTAACTAAATTAATGATAGTTATAAAAGACGCTGCATTTCTAACAATAATCAGAGTTATTAATTGTAATAATTTATTTTTAAATAAATCTTATTTGCAATAAAAACATAATTATATATTAACATTACCATATTTTTCATATCTGTTCAAATAAAGTTTCAAGGACATCAATCAAAATTCTAATTATACATACATATATATATATATATATATATATATATATATATATATAATTATGTTTTATTGCAAATAAGATTTATTTAAAAAAATTATTACAATTAAAAACTGAGACCTCACTAACTATAAGTTAATATGAACTCTGACTATTGTTATAAATGCAGCGTCTTTATAACAATCATTAATTACTTAAGATAACTAACATCTCTAAGAATTGATAAATTATATATATATATATATATATATATATATATATATATATATATATATATATATACATACAACTTTATTGCCATAAAATACTATTAAGATTATAATGTATTAGTATTCTTATAGGATGACGTCACAAACTATCTCTGCAATAGCCTCAACTGTTATATTATAAATTCGATCCCAGTACATTTGTTTAGTTAGTTAATTAGATAAAGGTATGAGTGTTACGCTATTCTTTTAAATTAATTAATAACGTTATACTGGTACGAATTTGCGGGTTTAAACATTCTAGTTATCGATTCACACATAATAAACCATTAAAGCCTTTTATCTTTTTATTTCCGTTACATTAATTTGGTATTTTTAGCAAGATGTAAGTTAAACCAAATCAGTATCGTTGAACTGTAAGCTGATTATCGCAATCCGTAAGATATGATTTGATTTATTAGAACTGATTGATTGATTGATTTGGTCGTATGATTAATTGATATTGATCTGATTGAGTGATTGATTTGATTTGATGAAGCATGGTTTGTTTGAGTTGGATTTGCTTAATTGAGTTTGACTAATTGAAAACATTCGTTAGTTTAAAAATATACCACTAGATGGCGCCACAGACAAATCCTAATTAGATCTATAAATATGCGGCCAGGTGGCGCCACCTTTATGACAGAAAGTATTCATTAGTCCATACATCACTAGGTGGAAACAAACAAATTAAAATTTTGCGCCAAGACGGCTACGACAGGAGGGTGCAGACCCTAACCCAAGTTTCTATACCTGTATTATAGGTTAGTATTAGAACCCCCTTATACTATTTTCAGCCAAGGGGGCCACGACAAGAGGGCGTAGAGCCTGACATAGGTTCCTATACATGTCTTACAAGTTAGCAATAGGGCCCCCTTATTATAATACTATTTCCAGTCAAGAGGGCCACGACAAGAAGGCTCAGACCCTAATACAAGTTCTTATACCCGTCTTACAAGGTAGCATTAGGCCCCTTATTGTTAGAATAATATTTACCGTTACGGGGAACCACGACAATGAGTGGAAGCCTGAGAACAAGTTCCTATACGAAGGCTCACCTGAAGGTAAAATAAGTCTGTTGTCGTTGTCGTACCTAAGTAACTTTTGCATGTATAATGCTGAAGGTTGGCTTCAAGGTGAAATCGATAGACATAAATGAATACATGTTAACTTAAAAAAGATTCCAATGCCGACACTTCTATAAGATATGAACAATACAGTTTGCGTTCATATTTAATTAATTAATTTTTAGATTTATCTTGTGTTATATTATTAGACATAAATAAATACATGTTAACATAAAAATTCCAAGGCTGACGGCTTCTATAAAATATCAGTAATTCACCCATTACAATGCATGAATCCTCCATTTTATCTTTTTACAAGCTTGAGGTCGTTATTCAGATATTGAAAAAAATCTGAGCTACCACTTAAATTTAGCCTTATGAATTTTTTATTGCTATAGATTTACCTTAAGCTATCTGTAATAATTTTAATAACATTTTTAGGATAATTATGCAATCCCTTTTATAATAAACTTATTACGAAAAATAAACCACAGTGTAAAAAAAATAGTTATCCTTGTCAGAATGATATTTAAACTTCATGTTAGATAGATATAAGTAGACATAAACGCATGTTAACTTTAAAAAAATATCAAATCCATCTGCTTCTATACGATATCAATAATACGATTTAATCATTTTCATTCATATTTAATTTTTAGTCTCTTTAATAAACTCATTACGAAAAATAAAATCACTCTGGAAATCAAAAACAGTTATCC
>JARFJB010002009.1:7967500-8015000 GCA_036346205.1 Vesta saturnalis
AATATTACTGCGCAACCGGCATGGTCCGAATGAAACTAAACTATCTTTTATTCGTTTCAGGCATGTGTGAGCGAAAATAGATTTTACTAGTAACCAAACCGTACGTTATAATAAATATTTCCTTCGATAGGAGTAAAAAGTAGGTTCAGTCACGTACTAAATATTTGTTTAATTTCCAAATGGATCGATTCAGTGCGGACAATCCGTAAAATGCGTGGATAATCTGTAGATTGCCATCTCGTCGGGGTTTGTCTGTCACAGATAGGTATAGAATATCGATGTGGCGTAAATTGCTATATCAGTGGTGGGTTTTCAAGTTTTGGGATAAGTAAGGGTTTCACTCTAAAAAGCTAATAAAAAGCTACACATTCTTTTTCAATAGGATCTTCCACAAACAACTTTATTTCCAACAAAGTTTCAACGTAAAATAGTAATCGAAGTGTATCCTTTTACATAAAAAATGTATAATAGTTTCAAAGTTATTTAAGAAAAAAGGTTTAATTTGTTCAATAAAGACTCTCTTCTAATTTAAGTAAAATGTTACATTCTAATTTATTTTTTACATGCTAAAGCAAACGGTTTATTAGATTAGTATAAAATGTTTATTTTATTGCTATAACACTAATAAGGAGTAGGACAAGTAATGATCTGAAAAATAAAAGTGCTGGTACTTAGAAAATGTAGTTATTTGGTTGGGGTTGTAAACACAATTTCTGAAAATAGCTTTAGGCACTTTTTTATATTAGAATTAAGTGTTATGTTTATCCAGGCAATTATTGAGATATCAAAAGTAAAACATAATTTAAAAGTTACGTTTATGTGACTGTTGCTATTTAACTGTTGTTAATATATTATTATGTTTTATTCCTTGTGATAATTTCTCTTGTTAATTGGAAATGAGAATAGGGTATGTTTGTAATCAAGATGGATTTTGCTTTATTAAAGTGTAAGTGTATACGGGTTACATCAATTTTGGTTCTCGCCATGGGATCTATGTTATTAGTGGTGATACTTTCATTCTAACCTTATACGCATTCCATGTGTACCCACTTATTCTTTTATAGTCACGTTTTATTTCTAAATGTAATCGTGATTATTATTATTAATTCATGTATTTACAATTATATTTTGAAATAACACTTAAATTTGCATAGTGAAGATAAACATACTCGGTTTGTTACTGTGTCACACCTAAAAAATGTAGATCTATGGCTACAGTTCAAATAAGCAATAAAACTGATTAAATTTATTATGATCTAGTAACTCGACACCAAATCAGAAATTCAATATTTTATTTAGTTCTAAAGGCTTTAATATCACCAACAGACATTTAATTCTAACGTAAAAAACATATAAATAAATTGCATATTTAAAATTTATGAGAACCGTTTTAATTCAGTCAAACAATTTAATTCAACAAACACTAACATTTTTTAGTTACAACAACGCAGACGAAATTATATGTGATCGCATGCAAATGATTGCTGAACCCACAAGAATTCCTGATAACCTTAAGCATACTCCACATCTTCTAGATCTCTGTCTTATATCAAACATACTTGTTTAAAAAACCTCAGATCTTTCCCTCTAGGTGTTCCTGACCATTGTCCAGTAGCTTGTATTGCCCTAATTCCTCTACTGTTCACAACTCTGATAGAACCTTGTGGTGTTTTAAGTCAGCTAAATGGGGAGAGACCTCCTTGCAACGTGAATACTGTTTCAAGTCGTCCTGTTCTTCGGACATTGCTCTTTCAGTATCTGAAGTCATCCTCGTGGGCATGGAGTTATACATTCCCAAATAACAAAATCGTATAGGTCATGTACGTTCCCAACCCTGATTCAATAAGGTTTGTACTGATGCATTATCTTTGAAAAATAATTCTTATATTAAATGGAAATCTAATAAGACTACGCTGGTGCTAGAAATACCTTCAAAAGTGTTATCACTAAAGCAAAAAGTTGTTTGAACAACTAAAATGTAATGAATTATGAACTTTGGGCAGTCGTAAATTTTAGTCTTTAGCTAAAGTCGGTAGTTCTGTAGACAAAGCGAATCTTGTTGTGGATTTATTTCCATCAAACTCGTGTATCAATGATTCTGGAAAAGATGTGCGCCTAGTCAACTCATCTTTATACACTACGAAACCAATTCATTTTCGGTACAAGCTCCTAGAATGGATTATCAGTAGGCTTGATCTCAATAAGGCGACTGACCCAGACGGTGTCCCAGTTATTGTCTTAAAGAAATGTTTTCCCGAGCTAGTACCAGTCCTATCTAAGCTGTGTTCAATGTCTATGTCTTCTGGAGAATTTCCTTCATCGTGGAAACAAATGTTCAACCTATTCATAAAAAAGGCGATAACACCGATTCCTCAAACTATCTATCAATTGCCATCACTTCCATTTTGTCTAAAGTCATGGAAAAGTCATCACGCTGTAATTGATCTCTTTCGTTGTAACCGACAAACTTCTTAGTGATCACCAAAATTTTCTTTTAGGCAGAGTCGTCCATCAGGTGACCTTCCTTCGTATGTGACCCAAGTTTGGAACAATACATTAGAACAATCTGGTAGAACAGTTGTAGCCGCTATAGATATCTCAAAGGCATTTGACCAAATTCGGCATAAGTGTTTACTTGCCAAACTCACCTCCTTTGGGTTAAATGATACGCTCACCAACCAGGTTTCTAGTTTCCTTGATTAAAGACGAATACTTGTCGTAGTTGGTGACTTTTTTTCAAAAGAAGTTGCGATTAACGCGAGTGTGCCACAGGGATCAGTTATAGCGCTTACATTTTTTCTGCTATGCATAAATGATCTTATTTCTTTAATGGCTAACATGATCCATTGCTTTGCTGACAACAGCACTCTTCATTGTAGTTTATCTCAGTCTACTCATTATGTCAATCCACTTTTTATCTCAAATCAAGGCGTTGAAGCTGAAATGGCAATTTCAATCAACAAAGACATTCAACGTATCCTCGAATCGGGAAGTAATAAACTAGTTAAATTTAATGCTAATAAAACTCAGTGTTGCCTTGTTTCCGCCAAAAAAAGATCGATCATTTTCTGTTGTAAGTATGAATAGGTCAGATCTTAAGTTTTCAGACTCTATTACTATGTTGGGAATGACTGCATCTTCAAATTTATAATGGGTTGACCATTTTCTGGCAGCTACCAAAGCAGCTGCTCGTAAAGTAGGTTTTTTGTACAGATCTAAGCAGTACTTTACCTTCCGACAACTCTTCCCAAATTCGACCTCATCTAGAATATAATTGTCACCTCTGGGTTGGTGCTAATACGCTATCAATATGATCGTATTCACAAAAGAACAATTAGGCTTATAAATGACCCGTCCTTAACTTCTTATATACAATCCCTTGATCATAGAAGAATGGTTTCAGTTCTTTCTTTATATTATCGCTGTTTCAATGGCTATCGCGTTGTGAAATGTATTCTTTGATACCATCTCGACCCTCCTTTGCTAGGAATACTCAATTTGCTCATTCTCATCATCAATATGCAATTTGTTAATTTTATCAAATTGAAACTGCACCCGGTCCTTGAACGAAAGAAAAGAAAAAGAAAAAAACGACGAAAAAGCGGAAAAAGTTAATTTCGCTGTTAACACATTAACGTATCGTAACTCGCACATTTGTTCATTTTGAGTTCTACAAAGGGGCAAGTCGACGCGATTTCAGTTCAATGTTTTTGACATAAAACCTGTTTATGTCGCGCACCTATACTAGTAAGCTGTAAATCATTACATGAACTTTGATAATGAGTACGTAACAACGAAAGAAAGTATCTTCAGCTATACTACTTATTATAAAGACGATCCCTTTCACTTTACAATTTTGCATTTTACACTCTTTTGCTCAAAGATATATATATATATATATATATATATATATATATATATATATATATATATATATATATATATATATATATATATATATATATATATATATATATATATATATATATATATATATATATATATATATATATATATATATATAATATAGCAATCGTGCTAAGTTGTATTTTTTTAATCAAGTCAAATTTTAGTTAGATATTGTTTATTAATATCATGATACCAATAATGATTAAAATAGAGAAGAAAATTGAAATAAAAAAACAAAATAAAATAGAAGAAAAGCTGGCAACATGGCTTAAGTATTTGTTGTTGTTTATTGTATAAGCACACGTCTAGAAAAATTCTAGGTGTGTGTAAAAGATAATTCAACTTTTCTAGATCTCCAGAGCCCACTCTAACGAAAAGCAACTAGTGAATAAAGACCGTGGTAATTCATCGTAAAAAATATTTTGATGTATCAGCGAGATGTTATTTTGTTCTGGTGGGTAAAGTAGTCTCATTCATATTTTCTATGTTCATTCAGTTTTGTTTAAGGAATCCTTCTAGTGAATTGTTTTTTTTAATAATTGTGAGCCTGAACTGGCTAGGTTTGGCGTACCGTGCTAAAGCACTCAGGAAAGAATATTTAATTTCCAAGAGATGCCTATGAATGGCTACGTTAAATGTTTTCATATCATAAGTGAGAGGAAACCACGAACAAGGGTCATCGTTCCAGAATTTAGAAGCCGTTTCTTCTATGTGCAAGGTACTGTATGTCAGAACTTAAGGGCGCGCCATTTATACGCCCAAACGCCATTATTTTTAATACGATCAACGATATGGAGGGCGTATTGGGGAGCACCAACCCAGAGGTGAGAATTATATTCTAGACGAGGTGTAATTTGGGCCTTACACTCCAAGATGCGTAAAAAAAGCCTATTTTAAGAGCAGCTACCCATGGTAGATTTGATGATACATTCGTTCCCAACATAGTAATACAGCCTGAAAACAAGACCTTAGCCATTCATACTGAGAATAAAAACGGGTCGGTATTTTTGGCGGACACAAGGCAACATTGTTCTTTATTGCCATTAAGTCTAAATTTAACTGGATCATTACCTCCCTATTCAAGGATACGTTGAATGTCTTTCTTGATTGACATTGCCATTTTAGCTTTACGGTCTTGATTTGAGTTAGACGGTGGATTACCATTACGAGTAGACTGAATTGAACTACAATCACGAGATTAATATTAATTCATAAAGTTAGTTAAGTATTGATAAATAAAGGGTTCTTAGAATTGTATACTCTGGCAGGTAATTGATGTATCTGCTATATCAATTCCTGTACTTACAGCTTCTCACAAGGGTTTAACAATTAAACTATCAATCAAATACCATAATACTGACAGCATGTTTTTATAACTATTTTAAACAATTTTACTATATTATAATCCAGTTGTGTCTTCTGCTGAAGGTCATAACCGAAATATACAGAAAGAAGAATAATTTAATATCGGTTTCTTTGTGGCACCATTCTACCTGCTGCCTATCTCCGTTGCTCTCCCGCTCTATCTATGTATCTATCTCTATCATCCGTTTGTTTTAAAATAAATTGTCTGAGTGTTACAAACCAGCAGAACATATACATATTCAATACACACGCAGACTTGTTCATTAAATTTGACCAAATTTACAGGCTACAGCATGTTTTTCGTTGTTCTTTATCAAAATTGAACCGCCTTATGCAGAAATGAACCAACCCACAAATTTACAGAAAATGACATTTTGATACCATCAAATAAACAAATCTATTATGTAGTATCTACAGTAATATTTGCACCAGTTTTAGTTAATAGAGTTCTACAATATCTGCTGAAATAAAATGTATAAAAGGCACTTTCTGCGAAGCTACGTTCTACTCACAAACAAGTATGTTGTAATTGAAATGAAACGAAACGAATTTCTAGGAGTGGAAGGGATTTTGAAAGAAAAGGTAACAAATAGAAAAAAGTACGTGAATGGTGCATGCATAAACTGATTGTAAACAAGATGAAATGCAGACATCGGGTATCACCAAACGGGCACTTGGAAGGAGATTAAATCCCGAGGGATTACCTGTTGTATTAACACCACTGCGGCCAAATGGTAAATCAATAAATACTAAGAAATTGCGAAATATAAAAGAAATGATTCATTTAATACCAAACGATGCAAAACTTTTTTATGAAGGTTTAGTTGGTGATGAGAACGTTGTCGACGGTATGGAAGGTTTTGGTGTTCATTGAAAATGAAGAAGGGACTGGATAGTAGATACCGTTTATTGTTTTGTGTTTTGTCAGATTCTTTAGAGTAGTAATAAACTTAAGCAATAACCTGTTTAAAGTACACTATATCCCGCTCTGCAAATTTAAAACTGTGTATAAGTTGAAGTGCAAAAAACAACAAACCCAGATTTTAATTCAGAATACAATAAAAATTAAATTGCTCCTCATGTACTGTACATCAAAAAAGTAAATAATTATGTTTCTTAGAGCCCTACAGCGAAATTTTCTATCTAAAATCATAAATAAATTAAAAACATTATGCAAAAGTCAAACGTTGGTTCTCGAAAATCATGTAATTTAAGATTGGTTCCTTTCTGCATAAGGCGATCCAATTAATCTAAACATTATTTATGCATTATTTTGGTTCGAGTTGAAACCAGTGCTACAAAAATTTTAACATATCGTAGGTAGAGAGTTACGTTATGAAGGTTACGTTATTCAACCTTGTTATTTTGGAAAGCTAGTACACCTACTGTGAATTTACCGTGTAATATGCTCACCTGGTTACATTTTATATCGGAATGACTGTCTATAATTTTAATTTAATTGTTGCGAGATTAATTAAACGCAGCACCAACCAGTGCTTAAAGAACCAATACTTATGTCGTACTTTAGGTGGCTATAATTTATTGCAAAAAAAGCATTAGGTTTGTTTACATTTGGTTTAGTTAAGTTAATTTAGTGTATGGTTCACCGATACCGTCTGTCCAAGAATACTATATAATGTTTAAATAACAGTTAAATTTTATATGAAATTCTGTCTACCTATTCAAAATTTTACAAGCTTATAAGAAGCCCTTCACTCTGTGCCATATATATTTCTTATATACAAAATACATCCTATATATGTGCACTGTCTCAAATCTATCATGACCAAGTGTAAAACAGCACTAATTATAACAACTGAGACGAAAAGGATTAAAACTTCAGACTTCCGTCCACAGAACTAGGTTTGTGGATAATACATTCGTCAGAGTTTATAACTAAAAATAATATTTAAAGTTAATGGATACAATATAATAATATATTCTGGTTTTTCGCGCTACAAACTATTTTTAGTGCTTCCGACCTATTTTTGTTTGCTTACCAGATCAGTTGATGGGCACTTTCAAATGTATTTATAGAACACATTGTAACTAATAATCATAATAACGTATCCAGAATCTTCGAAAAGAAATTTAAATATCCAACGTAATTTAAATTTAATTATTTTCTTTTAAAATCGCATCCTTACTGAAGACCATAACCATAATTGTCATATCGAAACGTTTAAATATTGGAACGATTATATGTAAATATACGATTTTACGAAGTTTTTAGTCATGGCTGCTGCTTTAAGTTGTGCTGCACAAAACGCGCAGATTCATTACGCTGACATTATTTAATATTTGATATCGGTGATTCTTTTTCAACCTTCCTTGTTTTGGGCCCAAATATGTACCTAATAGTTATTTATCTAATAAAATTACAATATTCATTATTATAAAAATTACACAAATCTGTAATTAGAACCTAGTTAATTTTAACGCGAATTTTAATTCCTGATTTAAGAATAAGGTGCCATGGAGTATCATGTTAAAGTTAAGAAAGTATTGGTAACAAAAGCAAATGAAAAATATCAGTGAAAGCTATAGTAAATATAGTGTTTACAAACTATATTTTAAAACGTTTGTTCTAGGTGTTTCATTGAAGCAAAGAGAATTGCATATAGTGACATCAAAAGTGATAATTTTGTGTCAATAATTACTGTGGAATGTATTTATGTTTGTATAATATAATAATGTTTGTTCAATATTGTTTATCTGGAGTATGGGAGAGGTCTCGTGTTACAATGCTTTGCGTATATATATATTACATTATCTGCGTGGGTTAAAAGGAATTGAAAATGTTGTTATTGTTATTGTAATATATGTAAGGTAATATACTTTAATTTAGTAAACTGAATAACAAATTTAACTGGTCACTAATAATTAAAACTGCCTTTAGCTGTATAACACAAATGAATCCTGAAATTATTATGTTTGTGCTTTTTCAAACAAGAATAGAATAGATATGCTTAATCGCTGAAAGGCTAACTCGTAAAAACACTAAACTGAATAATGGGAAAATAAATTTTTATAATAATAATACCATTTACTTCTACAATTCAAAATAATGTAAATTAAATGATTATTTTAATTATATAAATACTGGTAGTGAGTGTAAAAGGATATTAACGTTTAACTGAGTACCGTTCCATAATACCTATTAGAGTCTTTCTTTTTTTATTTTTGATAAGTGAAGCCTCGTGATCTTAACGTAATACATCTAATTAATATGTAATGCTAAAATATCTTACTAACAATAAGTGTTGCTAGAAAAGTTTCATGTAGCTTTTGAAACCTAATGAAAGATTTTGTTTAAAAAAGTATACCCTTTATTGTTTGAAAGGTGACATGATTTTGAACAATTGAATTTCTGGTTGCTATATTATAAGAATCTTGTGATGACTTTAATCGAGTTTCTACTTACATTAATAAATTTTTCTTTATTTTTGAATAAATTGCTCAAATGCTATATGGCGTAGCCACGAGTTTTTTAAAGAATGAGCGTTTCAAGGTCTTATGAGACGTTTTTTATGCAATTTGTTGTAATTTGCCCTTTATATGTCGCTTTTAAACAAAAATATTTACTTTAGTTGCTTTGGGGGACTTTTGTGGCGGTTGGTAATATCTTAATTTTAAAAGTGAAAATTTGATCTAGCCTCCCTTTGTTTTATTGAAAGTCTGTCATAAATACGAAAATGGGAGATAAGCAAGATAATATTACATGTACGCTCCCTTAAATACGAGAAATTGCTAACAATACAGTGTTGAATTTGCTTCCTGATAAATCTTTTGAAGAATATAAGAAGCAGTATCAAAAGTTTGAAACATGGTGCAACGAAAATAAAATTCAAGGTATCTCTAAGCATACTTTACTTGGGCGTTTTGAATTACCACATAGTAATTATAAGGCATCTACTTAATATTTGGCACCGAAGCGCTCACAAACTCCCTCTTCACCTTTTACAGTTACTCAAAAGTTGACCCTTGTTTCAAATGTCCCAAAACGAAACAAATGAGTCCTTTTAATAATTTCGATGCATTCTGAAGATGAAGTTGACGAAATTACTGGTAAACCAGAAATTATCTTACTTTATAACAGTACAAAACCAGCTTGCCACTCAAAAACTGTCTCTAGAAAAACAAGAAGATGGTCACTGAGATTTTTTTATGGTATGTTAGATGGAGAAGGCGTAAATACAAGGGTTTTGTATAGGCCCAAACATATTAACGAAAAAATGTCTTGTTCTAGTAGTCTAATAGCGGATCGTATGAAACCAAGAGTAAACAATGCACGATTTCCGAAAAAGTTAAGGCAATCAATTCGGAATTACCTAGGATATCCAGCCGAACAACAACCTGTTGTAAATCAACAGAAAGGGCCTCGCCGATACGATTTCTCTACAGAACGTCGTGGTAGAAAAGGCCTCCATGGGTGCTGTACATCAGTTTAGCATTTGTGAAGACTGTAAACCATAGATAATAACATTTTTCCATTCTCAATTCTTTTTTTACATTTTTGACACCTTATATAAAGGATATTTCAAAAATACGGACTTTTTGTTTTTTGACCCAACCAGTATATTTTTGTATTGTTTTAGGTCTCATGAGATATTTTATGTTAAGAAATTATACAATTTAGTATATTTTTTATGAATAAACAAAATACTTTTAACACCATCTTTTTTTTTTGGAAAATAAAAACGGGTCGCTCACGACCCCACCTTGTTAAAATTATTGAAACAAAGAGTAAACAATGCACGATTGCCGAAAAAGTTAAGGCAATCAATTCGAAATTACCTAGCATATCCAGCCGAACAACAACCTGTTGTAAATCAACAGCAAAGGCCTCGCCGATACGATTTCTGTCCAGGATGTCGTGGTAGAAAAGGCCGCCATGTGTGCCGAACATCAGTTAAGCATCTGTGAAGACTAAATCATAGATAATAACATTTTTCCATTCTCAATTTTTTTTTTCATTTTTGACACCTTATATAAAGGATATTTCAAAAATAGGGACTTTTTGTTTTTTGACCCAACCAGTATATTTTTGTATTGTTTTAGGTCTCATGAGATATTTTATGTTAAGAAATTATACACTTTAGTATATTTTGTATGAATAAACAAAACACTTTTAATACCAAATAAAAACGGGTCGCTCGCGATCCCACCTTGTTATAATTTCTACCAAGTGGTTCTAAGGTTAATGGCTATAATGGCATTCATTAAATATTTGCAGCTAGTCCTCACACCAATAGATCATAATTAAACAAAGACTGGCCAAGTCTGTAGTATATTACTTTTATTAATTTTTTATCCAAGATATGGTTCACTGCAACAGCTCGCGTGTAAACGGTTCACCTTAAATTCGACTCCATAGCTACACCTAAGTATTTAACTTGACTGGATCTGTATATTTGAATATTGACTACATCAGGTAGGGTTACAGAAAATATTATGTATAGTTATTTTATTTGAGGTTTCTAAGATGTAAGATTTCATGTGTAAGGATGCTCTTTTCAACAGATCAATATTCTAATTAGAAGACACAAGTAGGACCGTATCATACTCATATGAAATTAAACTATCAGTACCAAATTTAACAGATTTTCATGTATTGAGAAATCCTTCTTAGCAGATTGTAATTAAGCTCATATGCTACGTCTGGCATTTTAATCGATTACTTAACCATTGGACCAAACGAAGAGTAAAACATATCTTGACCACAAAATCTCTCTAGAGGTCAATACAGACCAACCATTAATTTCTAGAGAAACGTATGGATGCAGAGAATTAAAGCAAATAATGCCTGAGGAAGACTACTTAGAATAGAACGTTACTAAAATACATCAAGTATTGTGCAAACAAAGACAAGTAGGGTTAACTACCCAAGAAGAAGAACATGTCTTCCAATACAAAATATGTAGTGGGTGGTCTAGTCAAACAAAAAAATATGATAAAATGCTTATATTACGCTATAATGTCAATGTTCATTCGGAAAATGGCGCAATCGGATGAATGAGGACTACAGTTCCCTTCTTGAAACTGAGAATCTGATGCACCACAGCGTTATAAAGTATGAAGGAACAGAGCAAGAATTTCTAAAGAACGAAATCACAAATAAAGGGAACATAACAGTAGTTATTCACACCAACACCTATGAAATGCTGAACGCTGGTGAGTACAACCCACGTCCCAAAGTGACGACGAAAGTTATAGAACTCCGAATATATTAGATAATGCACAGAGCGGAGTTTGTAGATCAAATAAGAGCTAAACAGACAACTCATTACAGTAAAGTTCTACAATTGTATAAAGTCTACAAAGGCACGTAAAGAAAACGTTTCTCTAAAACTCAGTATTAATGCAAGGAATTGCCCCTGTCACAAGTTAGGACAGATAGTACTGAACATGACACTTATTAGAACAACTCTAGCAGCAAATAGTATCCCCCGATCCAAATGATTCCCAATCAGACTGACACCGTGAAAGTCTGTTCACTAACTTTTCTACCAATCAAACCTTGATAGTATCAACGAAATCAAACAATAATGGATCTGCATCATCACCCCCAAATAGATAGCAACTTATACCAGTTACACTTTGTTTGACACTGGGTTTACTGCTTTCTCCAACCATAAGAGCAACATATCTATAAGAACAAGGAAACATGACTTAACAAATCCTGAGATACGAGTAGGTTTAATGTAGGAATCTTTCTTCACTCATACGTACCTACACTATGACTAAAACTACTATAAAACCGTAAAAATAGGCATCGGGTGAGTGTTATTTAACAGAGAAGGATTTCACTATAGGTGTAATTGAAAAAAAATTGTTTTAAATGCTTTAATGAGAAAAATACCATTTCAACCTAATCAAAGTTCCATTTCGGTCATTAGCACGGTAAAATGTTATTAAGAAAAGTGCTTGATAATATGAAATTATGATTATCTGCAAAAATTTACAATTATCGTATTACTTTGAGAAAAAAACATATTTGCGAAATTTAGTACATAGCCATAATTTCATATTAAATTTATATTCTTGAACCTTACTTCGTTGAATTTCATAATTAACAACACTAATATTTCAAAATTTAATTCGACAATTTTTTTATATAAATATTTATTTCTTAACACGTTTCAATACACATGTATCATTACTATCAGAAAATATAAAATAATAACAATTAGGTATGGTAACAAATCATTAAGGTAACACAGTAAATGATGATGATGTCCATATTTAAAATATCTGTTAAAGGTAAGTTGAATCTTTGTCATTAAATAAATATTTAAGAACATTAGTATTAGTTTTGAAAGCTACTTTGTACTTCTTGCTCTTTTGTGATATGTTAGTTACTTTTTCTGATATTCTGAAATTTATTATCGGTCGGTTCTATTTTCATTAGGTAAACATTTTTGATAGTTAGTTCGTACTCTTGATTTTTAACTAAAGTGTCACATTTGAAATGTAACCATTTGTTTGTGCTTTTTTTTTATAATTGATTTTTCTTAAATATTTATTTAATGACAAAGATTCAACTAACGACATTTTGAAGGCGGGTTTTACAAATTGAACTGGACATCCTGTAATTCTATTTAAATTGGACAAACTCTTAGTAACTTCGATATTAGATACCAAGAACACATTAGATATTTGAAATATAAACAGACGAACAAAGGAAAGTACGCCAAACATTTAAATGACTTCACAAAACAATGTTATATATTTTTTCATTATTGTAATAAAAAAGTTAAATTACATATCTTGAATGCAGTCGAAATTAATTACAACAAATAAAAAGTACCTTTAATGAAAAAATGAGTTGATCTTCTAGGTTCAGCCTTATCAAACATTTTGAATATAGATTTATAATTTACATGAAGTTGGTTATCTTGCCTTAATGATTTGTTACCACAACTACTTGTTATTATTTTACTTATATATGTTCTGTTGATAATGATACAGGTTGTATTGAAATGCGTTGAAAAATAAATCTTATATAAAGCCTTGTATTGAAGCGGCAACATAAAATGCTTTTTCAATTGCTGCTTCCGCCTTGAATTAAAAAATAATCTGTGAAAGTTTGAATATTGTTATAGTTTCATAGTCGCAACATCTTTCCTTAATAAGATTTTGCCGTACTAATGACCGAAAAGACATTGTAATTGCACTTAAAATATGATTGACATTCTTCTCAGACCAAGCAGGATGGTACCCAAAAACATCAAAACGAGGTTCAAACATTTTTTATCAATTACACCTATAGTGAAGTCAATCCGAGGACACTATAAAAACTAGAAAGAATATCCAAATGTTTGAGGAGAATTAATACGCATCTGAACTGTACAGCTAAGAACGTAACAAACAGTAAAACACGGAAATGTACAGCAGTGATTCCATACATACCTGGCATTTTCGAATAAATTGTAAGAATAGGAATCCAGTTTAACATACGCACTGAACTCAAACCCTCGAGAACAGTTGCAAGATAGTAATAGTACCAAGTCAGATGGCGTTGTTTGGTTGGTTGGAACTAATGTTGTCGCTTCAGACCTGAGATTAATAGTGATACAACTGATTCTAAGACAATTCGTGGTTGAATAAATAAATTGAATTAAAAAGGGAAATGTTTTTAAAGTTAATCACCAGGTAGTTGATCCGCTGCACCATAGATTGTTGAAGTAATCCGAACTGTATGTATTCGCAGCCCTAAAAGTCTTTTGATCGATGTATTTTGCATTTTGGTTTAGAAAGATGAACTGTTTACAACGTTGTGAGCAAAAATTTAAGCTTACATTCTTGCAACATCCAATTGGTGAATGAAACAGAACAGAATGAAAATGTAAAAGATTATCAATTTGCTGTCGATATTCCGAAAGTAACTATCGTCAACTGAAATTTTTTAAACAGTGTCATATTTACATCCAAATCAGCGTTTCTGCATAGATATAACTATCAATCTCTACGATACAGCTGCAGAATTTGGGGACCTGAGAAACCATAAAAAACTCATGGATAATGTAGAACTTTATGTATTCCTACAGTTGGATGAAGTTGCGAAGGAGAAAGGATTAGTAGCACTCCTGATAAACAGTTCTCCGTCACACTATAGCAAAATGTGTTCGTAAAGAGTTGGACGCACGCATAGTAACTTCTATAGGTTGGGTCCGATCGAATAGCCACCTCGAACTCAGGTTTAACTCATCTTGACTTTTCTTATGAAAATGATGACAACTTTGTTTGTTATTGAACAACCTAATTTAACTTATTTTAACAATTCCAAAGTTTTCCCGCACCTCTTATTAAATCTTTAAATATGCCTTACTGCGATATCGCAGTAAGTACGCCATTGTCTTCACAGTTACGACCACACCACTAAAATAGCGCCACAAAGATATAAATTACACACACGCACGCACGCACTCATGCACCAACGCCCACGACCACGCGTGTGCCCATGCGCACGCGCACGCAGACGCACACGCACACGCACACGCACACGCACACGCACACGCACACGCACACGCACACGCACACGCACACGCACACACACACACACACACACACACACACACACACACAATTTTTTAGTTATTTGTTATTATTTTTTCAATTAAATTATTTGACAAGCGTTTATTGACAGTTTGATGATAAAATAGATTAAATAGGTATGTCGAGTCTGAGTATTAGTTTGCAAATATCCTGTGTGTATTTAGCACTTGAAATACACACTCAATACCGAAATTCACATATTGTAAAGTTATTTTTGATCCATGGAGAATATCAGGATTACTGTAAAGATATATAAAACGTTTAATATAATATATCTTGATATGTCAGCCATAAGGGTGAAAAATTATATCTAATTTTAACCATTTCGTGGTTATTTGTATTTTTTTAATGTTATCTCTTAAAATAGAAGCTTCGACATAACTAAATGCAATATGTAAAATATCTCTTCATTACTGATTTTTACTGTTCCTAATCTTAATAATTATTGAAACCAACTAAAGGTAACAGAAATGTAATATCAAAAACAAAACATATGTTTAAAATCTGGCCCATTAACTTCATAATTTCTTTTGCAGTTCATGGTGGTGTTTAAATTTCTGTACTATTATGGTTGTTAAAAGCGGACATCTTACATTAAACGTTAATTTAGCTTCGTGTAATCATGTTTTGACATTCTCTACGATTAAAATATAAATTCAGTATCTGAAGGTGAGTATTTAATATGCATTTCAGGTAATAAATACAAAAATAACAAACAAAAAACATTTGCAAATTAATACTCATACTTCACATGTTCGTTTATTTCCAAGCCTTCTACTTTACCATCAAACTGTCATCAAAAATATTACAAAATATCACGTTACCAATAAAAAAAGTCGATGTTTGTGTTTTCTTCAAAGTTTGTAATACTTTGACTTATTCTCGAGGTAAGTTTCCTTTTCAGGATATTTCTACCGCACATAAAGAGAACAACAGACCGTATTAGCAGGATTCTATAAAAACATAATCAAAACTATATTTAAAACGCTCGAAGAGAAATCATATTGCCTAACCCAAAAACCAAATGCAGCGTAACACATTGAGGAATATACGAGATTCCATGTAAACACTTTGTCAACGTACATAGGTAAAACAAACGGACGAATCAGTGCTATGCTGAAATACCACCAATTATCAAAAACACCACAACCTCATCTTTAGCACATGTTCAATCGATATCCACAATATCAACTTCCATAAGCCCTGAAGAATCGCATCAGCAGAACATTTAACCAAGACAATAATACAAGACGCTGTAGAAATCGAAAAACGCCCAAACAGCCTTAATACCAGAAACGACTCGTAGAGACAGCCATCAACATAGCCTCTTATGGAATACACAGAAAAACCAGTGAAACGAAGGTTCTTGCATGAACCCTATCAACAATACACGATGTCGTGGATACGGAGGAAATGGTAATATACAATATATATATATATATATATATATATATATATATATATATATATATATATATATATATATATATATATATAGATATATATATAGAAATTGGTTTAGTGAACGAACAGATGTTCAATTTAATACTCATTAAAGTACATACAGTAAAAGATTAACTCGAGTGGGACTTGAACCCACGACTGTGATCCTTCATTCTGTGTATAATAATTATAATACATCGTAACTAGGGAAGTACATACAGTTCAAGTTTGAATCGATTGTGAATTGCCTCGATAGCTCAGATGGAAGAGCCCCTTAGAGTGGAGGTCGTGGGTTCAAGTCCCACTCGAGTTAATCTTTTACTGTATGTACTTTAAAAGTTAATTTTAAATAAATAATTAATTGATATATATATATGATATATCCATATATATATATGAGTATAGTATATATCCATATATATATATATATATATATATAAGTGCGTTATATAATCAGTAACTCAATAAACTATTATTTATTGCGTTTCACGAGAAAGTGTTTAAATATTTTTTATTCATTTACAATAATACTCATAATTAATGCTAATGGTTTAGATAATTTTTTTAAGCTTCCGGTTTGACCGGAAGCGTACATAATTTTATTTTTTTAAATCACACTGTATATATATTTTTTCATTGCTTATTTTTTTCTCAATACGCACGTATAAAATTTTTATAGGGTTTTATAAAAAAAATTAGAGAAAAATGCCATCGAAAGTTTTTCAATTTTATTATACGATTAGAAGAATCAAACAAAATCGCATCGCAATTGTTTTTTCGTTTATTGCAATTGACAATCAGATAAAAGTTTAATTTGATTTCAATCGAAATAATTGTTTAAAATGAATAACAGTGAAAAAGTTGACCTGTTGTTAATTTTCGGTGAATGTAAACGTGAACTAACCATGAACTCAGGCGACGATTAGAAGCATGTCTAGAACAGAATGGTGGCAACTTTGAACAATTTATTCGCTAATTATAACTGATTTTGTTTAATTTTTCTAATCATATAATAAAATTGAAAACTTTCGATGGTATTTTCTAATTTTTTTATAAAACCCTATAAGAATTTTATACGTATGTATTGAGAAAAAGAAGCAATGCAAAATGCAAAATATATATACAGTGTGGTTTAAAAATAAAATTATGTGCTCTTCCGGTCAAACCGGAAGCTTAAAAATTATCTAAACCAAGCACTTAATAGAGTATTTGCAAATGAATAAAAAACTATTTAAACACTTTCTTGTGAAACGCAATACAAAAGAGTTATTGAGTGCGTCCGATTGTATTGAACGCACTGTGTATATATATATATATATATATATATATATATATATATATATATATATATATATATAAAGGTGTTTAAAGAATATGCGGCAATATTAAAGGGGATGATTGCCCAGGTCATTTTATACAATAAAGTCCCTATAAATATAGGTCCGCAAACGCTTCGTTACCGATCTACAGCGTGTTGAAGTTTAATTTAAAAAAACAGTCAAAATTAGATTTTTTCAAAACGGCTTGAGATATCATAATAAAATTTTACGCGTGTCAATAGTTGTGGGAGACGCATACTTTGCAATACAACACGATGTTTCAGTCGTACCATTGGCGCGCGTATTGGCACGTCACAGGCTATTTTTCAAGAAAAAGGTAGGATACCACTGATTTCTCTAAAAATAAAAAATAGTTTATAATTCTTTGTTCAATTATGAAGAAAAAAGCTCTCTTGACTTTTTATCGTACGACGTACCGTTTTTCAGTAAAAAAAAACATTTTAGTGCATGTCCATTTATTACAGAAAAGAAGTTTTAAAAATTAAGGGTTTCATTCAAGGGCAAAAACAAATATTTCACTAAACCAAAAATTTTACCAACCAAAAATTACAAAAACTGTTCAAAGTGACCACCTCGAGCTCGGATGCAAGAATCCTAATCTTCTCCTCATTGACTAGCGAACACCCAGCAATGATTCGATTTCTTAAGTCTTCTACGTTTTCCAATGGAGTAGCGTACACCAAGGACTTCAAATGGCCCCACAGAAAAGTCAAAATGGCATTCGAAAAATTACTTTTATGAAAGAAAAATTTCTATAAAAATGATTATTATAAATTTATATTACTTCGGTACAAATCGAATCACAAAATTTAATGAAAAAACAAAAAGAAACAAGAGACTTCAGTTGATTTAGCAACATTAATACCAACAGAAGATGCTTTTAGTGAACATTTAAAGAGAGTCTATTTTCAAGTACAATCTTGGATAGGTAATATTTTAAACCCAGAAGATTGGGGATGGAAAGTAGAAAATGAAATATTGTGCCGTATTAAAATGAACAATCCAGCAGCTCCTAATACGGTTATAAATGTCATTTCATGTTCATGGTTAAAAGGTTGCAAGACAAATGCTTGTGGCTTGCGTTAATTGTGAAGGTAATGACTGTTCTAATTCTAAAAATATTAATATTGCTGGTGATATCCAAGAAGATGCTGACAACTGCAGCAGAGATATAGATTCTAAAGAGCCCACAACTGATAACTAAAATTATTCATTATCAGACATTGAACCAGAAGAAAACAATAACTCTGATTCCTCTGATACTGAAATCTTTGTTAGAAAATGTGTTGATAGCAATATTAGCTCAATTATTACATCTTCATCTGCATAAGCACTTCAGACATTTTGTTAACTATGTTAATAAAACTTCTTAGGATTGAAATTATGTATTTATTCATAAAAAATTCAAATCAACATGTTTATTAAAGAATATTTAGTAATAAAAAAAAAACAAAATGTAGTTCTAAATACACAAATATATCACTCATACTGGTCCAGAAATTCAACAACTTCGAGAGGTCCAGAATCATCTGACTCATCGGTTTCGTTTAAATTTTTAAAATATGTGTGGTCTACTGGAGGGATAAATTGTAAAAGTTCTAACATGTTCTTCTTCTTCTTGGTTGACAAAGGCAAAGGACCATTATAAAGATTATTCAATACAACGTTAGACAGTCGTAAAGGCCTACCTTTTTTATTCGGTTTTAGGTCAATCGTTTCAAACTCGATAATATCATTCAACGTCTCTTTGTAAAATATTTTGAATGGTTCTTCTTTTCTGAACTGTAACCATTAAATTTTAAGTCAATTTATAGGGCCTTTCTTTTAATTTTTTTTCGGTGGCAGATGACTTCCTACAAACTCTTGGAAGAGAAAAACTCTGATTGCTCCATTTTGTGAACAACAAACGGATTTCTGCTTCTTACCTTTTGTATAATACTATACCAATCACATTAAACTTCTTTTAATGTTTCTATTTTGCCCGGTACATGCATCACTGTAGGCAATAATATGATGGTAAGATGTAGCATGCGTTGAGATATGTGTGCGTAAACATGATGATATTTCTTGTGAACCACGGGACGCCAAAGTTTCATCCCAACAGTACATGTAAGCTTGTCCTTTAGCTAGATTATGGCAACCCAGATTGTAAATGTGCATATTTCGTTTGTAATATGCTATAGAACAGGAAAGTTGAGGAAAAGCTAGAGCTTTTTCAAGATCAAATGTAAAACGGTAAATTTTAGCAAGATTTAGAGTAGCTAACACTTGATCTTCTTTCATCGATGCTCTAGCTTCTTCTGCTTTACGCAGATGTAACTCGTGTTCCGTTTTGTAGTTTTGTTTTAACTTCATATCATTTTCCGAAGATATTTTCATTTTCCAAGTGTCGCATTTAGAACATGTATCTTTGCCTGGCGTATGAAAATACAAATTAAAATCCCGACGAAATATTTTTCTCTACATGACTTCACTTGAAAATTTTTCATTTTCATTCTTACACTTTTCTACATAAAGTTGATACATTAGTCGTATATTTAGATTAGATGACAGGTACTTCCTGTTGGGGTTGTGCTGTCGAGTGTAATGCGAAGTATAAGTTGGAAAACTGCTGATATGGTTTCGCATATACTCAACAATCTGTGCTGGCGTTTTGTTAGGTGGAGGATGTTTACCACGTAAATCTTCACCGGGTGAAGTTGATCTAGCTTTTTTTATTGCTCTGGTCATCCTGCCATTTGATATATCAAATATATTAACAAAGTACTGCTTACATACGTTGACCGAGCGTACACAAAGGTTAAGATAGTATTTATTGGAACAAATCTTAGGTGTTAGAGTTATTCTTTGGACGCTTCTGCTTAATTTCTTGAGGTTTGACAAGACCACAAATGTAAGCATTCTGTGTGGAGAAACTGCCGATTTTCCAAAAATTATTAAATATAGCCAGTCTTTCCTCTTCTGTGATCTTCTCGATACACTTCAATCTGCAGTTGCAATTTTTATTCATAAATAGTTTTTCTTAAACTGTATTTCCCTTCCTATTAATGTATTCCAGTCTTTTATTTCGTTTGGCTTTTCTTTGGTAATCCATTCGATTTTCTACATCTCTAAATCGTTTTCTCCCTTTTCGGTTAGTAACCTTTGCTTTAAAATTGATACTACTAGTAGAAGCCTCATTTTCTAAAATAATATTAGAGATGGCTAGTTTTGGACAATTTTATATAGAAATACTTATCTTTTTTGATCTTTTAATGGTGTATTTATATATTTGTTATACAATCTATACGTTTCGATAACACTTACAGTTATCTTCGTCAGTAGTAATAATATTTACTAAAATTGTCAATGATGTAAAAACAATTTTATAAAATAATGGTGAAAGTTTACATTTTCAAATTTTATATGGAATCTTATAATCTTACCGGAAGTAGAACTACTACCAGTTAATCCAGAATATTCATATTCAGATTCAGACGCACTATATGGTTCAGATATTTCTGGATGACTCATACTGTCTTAATAATTCACAACTACACAACAACCATAGCACCTAACAATAAACTTTTAGGTTATAAACAGCTAACGTTGAACGGCATAGTGGTGTAAGTCAGATTACCGCCAAACAGAATCGTGTTTCTGTAACACTACTAAAATCAACTAGCGACAAAAAGAGGAATCTAAGGGTTTTGTTACACATCCTACCAAAAGGCAGGTGGCGGTAATTCAAATGTACTAAAATCTTGACTTACACCACGTTACCTTTCAACGGCTCATATATGTATATATATATATATATATATATATATATATATATATATATATATATATATATATATATATCCAAAAAAATTATTTAGATAAAAGCATTAATAGGATCATGCTTTGAAAATATTTTAAAATATACAGGGCCACCCATATTGACAGGGTGAACCAAACTTACCTTTTTTTAATATAACCCCCTGTATTTTTTTACATTTTTGGATTCTTCTCGATTTACTTGTTTCTGCGACATAAGGCTCTGTGGTGTTATACGAGGTAGATACAAGCACTTTTTTATTAATTTCATAGCAGTGCTACAGGGTGCTACCCTGTAGCATTGTACATATTTGACATAAAAAAATCTATTCACATTCAAGCGATTTTTAACATAGTCTACTATTATCCAAAATTATTAACGTAACCGAATTTTTTTTTGTATTCAGGATTGGTCGAAAATTGAAATTATTATTTTCTGGGTTTATTTTAAATGAAACACCCTGTATTTTAGTATTGTAATGATATGTTATTTTATAGTCTTGGTATAGCTGGAATTTTAAAAAAGAATCATATGCATCCATATCATGCACAATTGCATCAAGAGATAATGATCATGATTATAATACAACAGCAGAATTTTGTCAGATGGCGCAGGAACAAATTAAGAATGATGCATTTTTTTATTATGTTTTATTTGGAGATGAAACTACTCTCCATAAGAATGGTACTGTAAACAGACATAATTTCCACTACTGCTCAACTTCTAATCCGCACCACATTCTCACCCACAGTCAGACGAGGTGGTCGTTCCATGGACTGGAATTTTTGAAAATTATATCATTGTGCCCTACTTTTTCGAGGATCACCTAAACGGAACAATATATCTACACTTTTTGGACAACGATTTGATGTAATTGTTCGAAGCAGTACCGTTGAACGCACGTCAGAGAATGTGGATATTACATAACGGCGCTCCAGAACATCACAATCTTTTAGTGAATAGCATTTAAATCATAATTTTCCTGGAAGGTGGATTGGAATAACCCATAAGGTGGCTGCCACGGTCTCCTGGGTTAAACAAGTTAGACTTTTTTTTGGGCTATGTAAAGGATAAGGTGTATAAAACACCTCCTACAACTGAAGAAGATATGAAGGAGAGAATTAGAAATGAATGTGTGAGCTTGAACAGAAATGTGTTAACAAATGTTAGTCGCTCTTTTGAAGATCTCACCAAATACTCGTATTAAAATAGCGGGAGCAACGTCGGATAGCGGAGAACAGTTGCCTCTAGCAGGTATTGAACACCCTTAAAGATCAGTCTAGATTATTATTTAATTTTTTTTTTCGAAAAATTATTTTGGTTCAATATTTCCACGGCCAACCTTATAAAATTTCACCTAACTCATGTTTCAAGAAATTAAGGCAATTAGGTGTACAAAAAAGAAATATTCCGCTATGTTAATAATTTTTGACAATAGACTATATTAAACATCGTTTGAACGTAAATGGATTTTTTGATGTCAAATCCGTACAATGCTGCAGGGTGCTAATGTTGCCACGAAATTAATAAAAAAAGTGCTTATATCTTTTAAACTACCTCATATAACATTGCAAAACCTTATATTGCAGAGATGAATAAATCGAGAAGAATCCAAAAACGTAAAAATATATACGATGTTCTATTAGAAAAAGGTAAGTTTAGTTCACCATGTTAATATGGGCTTAACTTTCGTAGCTGTTACGACAAATAAGTAATTGGACTTCCTCGCAGTGATGCCGTACCTTGTATGTATATATATATATATATATATATATATATATATATATATATATATATATATATATATATATATATATATATATATATCATATCATAAGCCGTTGTTACCTATTTTAAAAAACAGTACGTCCTTGACATACGAAATACACCCATGATTCATACAATTCAAATTACAAGGTAAGTGACACTGATCAAAGAGCTTGTTAACCCTTACAGATAGAATCTCAATGCCTTTCTAACAAGAATATCAATAACTTTTAATTTTAAACCACCTTCAAGAGATCTAATTTCTTTATTTTTCATTATGGTGACAATTGTTTTAACGCATTCTACAATTTCTTTTGACATCGGTTAAGTAAATTATATTAAGATATTAATATACCAAAAAATAATTAAAGCAGAAATATTAATAATTTCATTTAACTCAATTAAACTCCCAGAAGTAAGAGGTAGGAAAAAAGTATAATGAGTTTAGGACTCTACTGAGATACATTTAGAAATTAACATCACTATTACACTGCAAATTAAAAGAGTATGTGTGTAACAGACGAAGGTATTAAACAAAGTTAAAAGACGACACATAATGACAGGATTTAGTCGAATAAAAGCCGTAAACAAAATGCAAGTATGGCAAGAAATTTACCATATTTTTTTGTTTAATATATAAATAACAAAGTTTTAAATATTTTAAAGGGCTTTAATGATTACTGCATGACAAAATTACTGAACGACTGAACGGATTCGAAAAACCATCCGGTAATAAAGTATTCCGCGAAACATTATAGAAATTCTAGAATAACCGCACTTGTATTTAATAAAGCTCAAAATGGCTTAGGATAGGTTTTGACCGAGTTCTATAATTTCATTTGTGCTTTAATGAGCACTCTAAGAATACGTTTAAGAATTATTAATTACTAAATACAATAACCTATTTTGAGAATTTACAATATTGTAATGTTTTAGAATAAGTATGTGAATTTTTGAGAATTCTAACAGCAAGTAAAGGACTATGAACTATGAATCGATCGTAAGTCAGGGTAGGCCATGAAACTGTGCTATTTGTTAGGGATTTTTTAGCCAGCAGGGATTTTGATAAAACCTTTTGCAATTCTTATTTTGACCTATTTTTAAGAATTAGAAAGGTTTGGATAGCGGGAGATGTCCCCTTGCCCCAATATAGCCCCCCTTTTGGGCAAAAACAAAAAAGGGGGATTTAGAAGTCGCTGATTAGGAATGTGATGTCTAAAGATCATTAGAAAACGATCAGTTACATATTTTGAACATATTTTAATATATATTGGAAAATGAGAAAATTGGAAAATTCAAAATGGCGCCGGAAAACTGACTTTTAATATTGGAAAATAACATATCTTTGTAACATATCCATACAGTTTTTAATGAAAACAATTAGTACACATTTCTATTACTTGGATACGTAATGTTGCAAAAATAGGTAAATTGGAAAAGTCAAAATGGCATTCGGAAAATTACTTTTATGAAAGAAAAATTTCTATAAAAATGATTATTATAAATTTATATTACTTCGGTATAAATCGAATCACAAAATTTAATGAAAAAACAAAAAGAAACAAGAGCCTTCAGTTGATTTAGCAACATTAATACCAACAGAAGATGCTTTTAGTGAACATTTAAAGAGAGTCTATTTTCAAGTACAATCTTGGATAGGTAATATTTTAAACCCAGAAGATTGGGGATGGAAAGTAGAAAATGAAATATTGTGTCGTGTTAAAATGAACAATCCAGCAGCTCCTAATACGGTTATAAATGTCATTTCATGTTCATGGTTAAAAGGTTGTAAGACAAATGCTTGTGGCTTGCGTTAATTGTGAAGGTAATGACTGTTCTAATTCTAAAAATATTAATATTGCTGGTGATATCCAAGAAGATGCTGACAACTGCAGCAGAGATATAGATTCTAAAGAGCCCACAACTGATAACTAAAATTATTCATTATCAGACATTGAACCAGAAGAAAACAATAACTCTGATTCCTCTGATACTGAAAGTGAGGATAATTATTAATATTTACTTAAATATTTATTTAAATTATTATTTTTTAAACATTTTTTTATTATAATAAATGAATATATATTTTCAGTTTATTTTTCAAAACATTTTGTATACTTATATGTTCTCATAAACAAAGGAAAACATTTATTTTGATACAATTATTTTTCTACAATAATCTAAAAAAATGATTCCATATTGTTTTGTAAGTTATCTACATATCATATTTTAAATAAAAATTTGATATTTTTCCGATGCCATTTTGAATTTTCCAATTTCCCTATTTTCCGAATTTTCCAATTAAATACTTTATGGATATGTTACAAAGATATGTTATTTTGCAATATTAAAAAATTAGCTTTCCGGCGCCATTTTGAATTTTCCAATTTTCGCATTTTCCAATAATTATTAAAATATGTTCAAAATAAATAATTTATCGTTTTCTAATGATTTTTAGATAATTGTTGCAATAATTTTGAGAAATTTTGCAATTTTTCCTCGAAAAAAGCCATTTTCCAGGCGCCATGTTGAATTTTCACTTTTTTTGACATCAGATTCGTAATCAGCGACCTCGACCCCCCCCTCTTTTGTTTTTTTTTCATTTTCAATCTAGTGTTTGTTACCCCACTTGCCCCAAAGGGAGGCTATATTGGGACAAAGCGGCATCTCCCGTCAACCAAACATTTCTAATTCTTAAGCATAAGCCTAAATAAGAAAACTGCAAAAGGTTTCATCATAATCCATGCTGGCTAAAAAAATTCCTAAACAAATATTACTTTTTCCTGGCCTAGAGATAGAAAATCAATATTTTAGGTGAAGGTTTATGTCGCTTCATGTTCACCTTCTTGTGTTTAAATTTCCGTTAAGGTTTGAACGTATTGAAATTAATTCTACTGGATTTCTATTACTAATTACGGGGTTATCTATAAACTATGAAACTTAGATTATTATTATACTTATACGAGATGTATTAACAATCATAACAAAATATTTATTAATAGATAATATTAACATATACTATTCAGAGGTGGTGTATTTAACGAGACCCCTACTAGGGTAAAGCTGTTTTGTATATTTTAAAATGCGAGTGCCTGTTAAGGTTATACACAACGATCTCTTGAATTTACCTGAACGTCAGGATTTTCTTAAGAAAAGGATTGAACTAACAAAGTAACGCACTTGGAGACTTTTCATAATAATTAAGTAAACACGACAGGTTCCTTGATATTGTATCGCGTGTTTAAAGACTACTTGAAGGTTTTCGGATTAAAAGGACACTTGATAAGTGCTCCGCGCATCGGACAAGATAAGCGGAGGAATTTATTTGTAATCCATCTGCACAAGATTATGTTTAACCTACAATTGTTTGAAACAGAAGATTTACTCTACGTAAACCTACAGGGATCGGCGGTTGTCATAAACTAACTTTCTAGTGGGCATCAGAGCAAGACACGTTATGGACGTTTATTGTCTGGGTTTTCGTGATACCGGATACTGCTGTAATAAATCCTATCAGGTATTTAAACCTTCAAGAGAGTGTAGTTGGACAGGCGGTCGGGATAAAAGTACGGGTTTTGCGTATTCTGGTGGTCAAAGCTGATACACTATTACGTCACTTTCGTTTCATATAGATCATTTGATAGATACTGTATACTGAATAACTCAATTAATATTTATTGTTTATCAACAGTCCTATGCGTGTAAATGCTTTTGTAATAAATTACATATTTCATACGAGCTAAAGTATTCCATAAAAAGAATTTGACATTTAAAGAATTTCTATACTCCATTCAAGATCTACACTGCTACAGTCGGTTCTTTTAAGTTTCATATGCAGAGTGAACAAATTCTTATTTTAGATACAAGGGAGGCATACACACGCGTGTAATATAGTAAATTCCTGAATTCGGTGCTATAGTCTGTTCATAAAACTATTGAGGCAAACATTAAAAAGAGTTATGACTGTTTTTAACCATTACGTTTTTAAATTTAATTAATGGTTGTTCATTCTTTATTTTGGAATAAAATAAGTTTAATGACCTTATTACAAATTTTGCATTTGAAATTGAATTAGTATGTCATCGTGGGCACTCACATTGAAAATTTTCAACATCTCGCACACGACCTGGACATATATTTTCGAATTTGAGAGTAACTGGACATTTTGAACATTTAAGATATTTTACATCTTACCAAAACCCAAGGCCTTCTTCGGCGAGTTTAGCCGCTAACCTGCTTACAGTAATAAACCTACGCGACGTCTAGTGGGGACGGTGTGTATCACATACAGTCAATGTGATTTTGCATGTTCTTGGATTCTTATTTGTGTTTCGTTATGAACACGGATTCAGAGTTTAAGTAACATTTGGAAATTGGTTTTAAATCTGTACTAACATAAAAATTCTTAACGATATGTGAAAAAGAGGAGTAGTTCGAACATACCACATGTTCGAACTACTCCATAGTGGGTAACGTGCAATGCACTATTCTAATTTAAAGAAAAATTAAAAACCTTGCATTTCAAGTTTTCGCAATCACACTATCCAAAGTGGCTTTAGCAGTCTACTCACTACGATTGTTTAAAACAAAAAAAACAGTCCAATGTATGCCTTAAGTGTGGAAAAGTGCCGAGGGATTGGAAGAGCGCGATCATTGTACCACCGTATAAGGGTAAAGGGAACAAGAGTGATGGCGAGAACTACAGAGGAATAAGTTTCCTCTGTGTACCTGGTAAAGTATTTGGAAGAATAGTGATTGATGGAGTACGAGAAACTACACAAACTAAGATTTGGGATGTACAGGGTGGCTTCATGCCAGGGAGAGGATGTGTCGATCGGATGGTTGCTCTCCAGCAGGTGATCGAAAAGTGTTTAAATATAAAAAGGAAGCTGTACGGTGCGTCTGTAGATCTGTAAAAAGCATATGACAGAGTGAATAGGGAGACACTGTGGGAAATATGAAATGAATATGGCGTAAATAAAGGTCTAATAAACGGAATAAGGACAGTATAGGTAGCCGGACATGTGTTGGGGTGAGAGGAAGTGTGAGTTAATACTTTAATATTGACCAAGGAGTGCGACAAAGTTGTGTAATGTCATCGTGGTTGTTAAATGTATACATGCATAAATGTGTTAGGCAAGCATGTACCTATGCAGATCGTGTAGTGGTTGATGACGTAAATGTACGAGTCCTGGTGTATGCAGATAACACAGCCTTATTAAGTGACAGTGCGGGTGAGCTACAAACTGCTCTGAGGAAGTTTGATACGGTCTGTAAGAGCATGGACCTAAAGGTAAACGTGAACAGAACTAAGGTTGTGGTGTTCAATCGGGAAGGTGGAAAGAAGAGCAGAGTATTTACTCTGCAAGATAAAATTGTGGAACAAGTGGACGAGTTGGTATATATGGGTAGAATGTTTACTGTAGATGGTACAATGGATGGCGAGATTGGACGAAGTGTCAGTGCTGGACGGAAAGTGATTGGAAGTATGTGGACGATAATGAGAAACGAAAGCATGACCCTAGCTGCGAAACGAGCAATCTACAGTGGCGTGTTTGTCCCGTCAGTCAGTACTGTATGGAAGGAGACATGGGTATGTCAAAAAAAGCACGAAAGAAAAATAAATGCCTTGGGTATGAGATTCCTGAGAAGCGCATGTGGTAAAACGAGAAAGGAAAAGATAAAGGATGAGTGTATATTAACGGAGTGTGGCGAGGAAAAGACGATGAATTATATATATATATATATATATATATATATATATATATATATATATATATATATATATATATATATATATATAAGTAATACATTACGTTGTGACGTTGTGACATTAACAGAATGAACTACGCAAGATTAACGAAACAAATACATATGCGTGAGGTTAGAGGTAAGGCCCGGCCTGGTAGACCGCGTAAAACTTGACTGAATGTAGTAGAATGTATGATAAATGAAAGAAAGATACGGAGTTTTAAAAATAAAAGGGCATGTCAGAGACAAAGTATGAATCTTGCGGAAGCTAGAAAAGTATATGGAGAAAGATTGTGAATGAAACATAGATAAGATGCAGGGATTGTTTTGCCTACCACGTAAGGGAATGACGTGAAGGTTATGTTATATATGTTGTTTAAAACTGGTAAAATTGTAATCTACCCTGTCAACTCAGTTAACAGATGAATACAAATTGTCTATAATTATGTAGTTTGTGGCTATACGAAGAAAAATAAACTTATTGCTTCACCTAACATTGTGGTTTACAAATTACCTTAATGTGGACTTGTTTTGCTCAATATTAATTAAAATCTGTTACTAGTGCTTCTTTACCGTACATTGCGACAAACTTATTCGTCAGAATTTATTATTATACACGTCTGACGTAGGTATGCTTTTCAATTTTCCGTACGAATATGTACAAACGTTTTGTGTAATTAGTCCTACTGTTTAAGTGCCATTTGCGAGTTTTGCTTTGTATTTTAATACTTCTTTCACGTATTGTGCCATTTAAAACATTATTGTTAAAATTCTGTAATCATTTTACTCTAAACGCCGGTTAACGTGCAGCGTTCGTATTTTAACAGTAAAGCAGACAATGGATCAAATATTAGTGTAAAAATAATGTCAGTCAATTCCACATTAAATTCTTGGAAATGCTATAAGCAAACAAAAACAAATACTTCAACGTGAAGGATACATTAATAATTATTAAAAAAAAATTTTGAACATTACTGAATTACTAAAGAGGGACGCAATTCCGTTCAATCGGTGAAAGATTTAAGATAGCGAAAAGAAAACATCATATTGATTCCGTTACTATTGTGATGTACACAACATGAATGTGAAGCTTATTTTTGGAAAATAACATAAGGTTTGAGTATTATTCAATCGTAATTCTACCATTATAATTGCTCTGGGATCGCTGCGGAAAATTACGAAAAGTATATCCGCTTATTTTAATATTTTGCAAATTTCACAACACAATGCTTATCACCTTTCGTATAATTATTTAAACCATAATACTGAATGTATCGAAAAAACGGGTTTAAGAAATAAAACCTTTTTCAAGATATACTAGCGTTCTCAAGTTACCTCATTTATTCTATTATCATAAATCACAGCTCGTATCACTGCAACAAAGCAAGTAAATTAAATGAAAACAATTTAGAGGTTTCATCTCGATTTCATCACTGCTATTTTAGAACGTTTCTTTTTAATTGTGATGTCGGACTTTGATAAACGAGTGTATTTTTGTTTTGTGAATAATAATTCACGAATTTTTGAGAAAAATGATTATTATTTTCACTTTGACACATTACCATAGCAAAACGATGTATCTAAAAATCAAAAGAACTTCTAAAATCTGTATTTTAAAAAGTATTTTTTTGGCGCCTTAAAAATTACTCCTTTCTTCTTATAATCACACTGTACCGTTTTCGTGTATTTACAACAGTTGTACTATGATACAGAAGTAATTAATAATTAAATTATGTCTTTTAAAATTAAAATTCTGTGTATAATTTTGGGCTAATATAAAAATAATAAATCAACTATCTCTGAAAGTTTTTCCGTTTTCGATGCAATTCAATCAAGAATTACTTGAAACTAGTCTTTAGACATTGAACTTCCGTAATACAATGAAGTCGTTAATGAATAATTTTATTAAAAATGTGTACTTTATATTTCTGTTTATATTTGCAAGAAAATAAGAAATATTTCATTTTGTGCACATTCCATACGATAACCATTTTATGCCCCTCTCTTAATATTTTTTAGTAATTTCGTGGTGAATGTCGTATATAACTTATATGTCAATAACAAAAATATGCAAGTTCTTATTCGTTACAGTAGTTACTGGAAATACATGTAAACACGATGATGCTGAAAGCATGTTTTAGACCGATTGTAGTGCATAAATCCTTCTACACGACTAACCTAAATCAATTATTTATTTTAATTGAGTTCAGGTTTAAGAAATAATCAATATATCTCTTCTAGCGATATTATAAAGATGATTGTAAGTTCTTGACGTCATAGCCTACTGGTTATCTGTGCCCCGATGGACCAATGAGAATTACAGACGTCACACCAGTAGCAAAGACCACCTACGCCGCAATTGTATAAACCACGATTCATAACCACCGAAGCGGGATCCATGAGATATTGCGGCTAACCACACCGCTCGATGCACAAACTCTTCTGCACTATACGGTAGCTCAACCGCCTGGCCGTTTGCCACAGTGTAGCATTCTTCGACAGAAGACAGATAAGCGTAATAGCCTCATCTACCGACGATTCTATATAGTCCCCATTAGCTCCACGGGCCGAATGCACTCCCGATTAGGAATTATACGTCGCCTTAGGCAAATTGACAAAATTTAGAGGGTTGTTATGAATAAGACGGACCCAGACCCAGAGTACGATCATTGCAAGAATTGCATGGTAAAGGTGATTAATTTATCTATTCACTTAATCGTAATTTTCAAGTATCAAAAATGTTTCTTTTATGCCAAGAAGTCCAGACCTGACATTCTAATCTATAACTGAAAATCAAATACGAAACGTACTTGCTTAAAACTAGCTTTTTTAAATTGTGGTATCACCCGAATAAGTTAGAACAGGATCGTTTTAAATCCTAGAACAAAGCGAATCTTAAAGATTCACTTAAAACCAACTTCCTGAAGGTTAAACAGTCACACGTCTCGTTCAAACGCAACTTATTGGAAAAACTCATCTCTTAAACACCAAGGTGATCTCGAAACTTATAGTTTATTCCGCCATTTCGAAGCTCCGTCACTAACGCATAATCAGTAGGAATCGCTCAGTTAAAACTTACTTTCGCCTAGGACTTCTAGAAATAATCGCCTTGAAGATATAAGGCCATATTTCTTTTTATACCGTTTGAAGACAGTCGTCCTTTGATTTTTGTAGCGGTTGTACGTGCTAATCGCAGCTCTGGCTGCATGAAAGTTCAAGTGATAACGAGAGTAAGCTCAATAAACTGGCTAAACGGCAAGTAAATTATTTGTACTACACTAATTTTAATTTTAACTTTAATATAATATTGGTAAAAGTAAAGATTTAAACAATTAATAATAACTAGTGACTATTAAATGCTAAATATTCAACAAAAGGTTATTTTACACTTCATCGTAAATATAAAATGTTTAAAACAAGAGATAGAAATGCTGCCAGTGTAATGCCCAGGATTTAATAATGGTCCAGGATCTAATTACAATCAGAACGTTCTTCCATATGATAATCCTATACAGGTTGTCCCAATGAACAACGTTATACCAGGTGCTACAATGGCCAACACACAAATGCCGCAGATTTATAACCACCAACAACAAAGCCACACACAGTAGTAGCAACTTCTTCTTACCTCAACAGTACATTAACCTACCAGCCCATTCGTCACAGCAGCAGTCAAATGACAAGCACCGGTACTATATATTGACCTCAACCAGCGATGATGAAAATCCCAAAGAAACCTCCAATGAAATCCCATGGCAAAAAGTTAAACAAACCAAGCGAAGGAAAATAAATAAGCCAAAATATTACACTAAAAAATAGGTATGGCCAATTAACCGATGCCATGGAAGAAGAAACCAACATCTCACAAGCAGCAAACAAAGTTCCACGCCCCCCACCAATCTTTGTATATGGCGTAATAAATTACCAACAAATGATAAATAAATTCAACGAAATTATAGAAATAGAACAGTATAGCACAAAAGCTTTAGCTGATAGTACAATAAAAATTAATTGTCAACCCAAGGAGGAACGAGCCTACAGGGTAGTGCTCAAGCACCTACATCATACAACTAACATAGAAAAAGCATTAAAGTCGGGCATCAAGTTAGAAATATTATGAATGCAAGAAATCAAACAACAAAAGAACCCTTAAATCTATTTTTTGTCGACCTTGAACCGGCGGAAAATAACAAACATGTCTACAAAGTACAAAAAACTACGAAACCAATTAATTGCTGTTGAACCACCCAAACAGATTAAAGGTATCTCACAATGTATGGCTTGTCAACAACACGGCGATACTAAAGCTCCCAGTATTAAACCCCATGTATATGTCAAATGCGGAGGGTCACATAGCTCGAATAATTGTACAATAAACAAAGATACTCCCGTAAAATACACTTTATGCGATGGTCCTCATTCAGCCAGCTATAAAGGTTATGAATTCTATCAAGGCTTATTAAGGAAATCTAATAACGCCAACAATAGATTAAACATTCAATACTATCCGCAAGCAACCATGCATGCAGAAAACCAATCCCAAACAAACTATACCCTACATAACATAACCTACGCAGCAGCAGTGAAAAATAATAGAACTAACGAACAAAACACTTTGCACTTAGCGAGAGAAGAGAACACAACGAGCCCCCCACTGGAACTCACGACACCAGCTTGAGAAATTTCCTGGATGAGTTCAAGGCTATGTTCCAGCAAATAGTACAACAGAACAGTATGGTGATGAACCTGATTACCACGCTGATAAGTAAAATTCACTAATTTCCTAACGATAACCCTGTGGAATGCTCAATACGCCACTCATCACACAGAAAACCAAAACAAGAACTATTTTATACCTACGGCTATTAAGAAGTTCATAGCAGAAAAAAGAAGAGCTAGGGTAAAGTGGCAACGTTCCCATCTCCCAGCAGATAAAACTCTATTAAATAGAATAAGCAACCAACGGAGACACCAACTACAGTAAATGAAAGAAAAGGCACCCCATGACTACATACATCATCAACCTCAACAGATACGATAACACCATATGGGGAAACCCATAAAACACAAACAGAAACCTAAGGAACCAATAATGTACCCATAATGGACTATACGCAACCCACAAAAGGCCAACCTATTTTCAGACTACTTTGCCGAAGTAATGACGACAGTATGCACCAAGATATAGACAGATATTTGTTCGAGATCCCCATACATATACCAACAATAAAGTGCTTTACCCCGAAAGAGATCGAGAAAGAAATCCCTGTAAAGCAACCGCTTTGGATAAAGTGACTACGAAAATGCTGAAGGAGATGCCAAGGAAAGGGTCCTACTCACTTACGTTTTTAATGCGAACACATTAAGTTACTGGCCAAAACAACTAAAAACCGCCGAAATAATACTAATCCATAAATCTGACAAAGAACTCACTAATGCCTCCTCCTGCTGAGAATAAACTCCAACTCCATGACGGAAGAATTGATACCAATACGTCAGTTCGGCTGCCGCAATCACCATTCCACAATACAGCAAGTCCATATGATTACTTATCAAATAAATCATGCACTCGACCAAAAGCAATCCTGTACATCAGTATTTTTAGACTTCGGTAAAGTTTTTGACAAAGTATGGCACACTGGCTTACTATACAAGGTCAAAGAACTCCTACCGATCTCTTACTTCACGCTGCTAACATCATACTTAAGTAGTAGAGAATTTTGTATCAAAGTCTCGGCCCAACGTCCAATTTAATCCGGAGTGCCCCAAGGCAGTGTTTTGGGACCCATGATCTACGTGTTTTATACATCTGATCTTCCCCCAACGGGCACATTTGTCGAAGGCACGGTCATACTATGAACCCCTACAGACCCACTCCTTGCATCATCCACTCTCCAACACCATATAGATCAAATACAGGCATGGACTCACAAGTGGAAGATCTAAATTAATGAGACTAAATCTGTGCAAGTAAATTTCACATTGAGTAAAGGGTTACATCCACCAGCATACTTCAAGCAAATACCAATACCACAATCCACAAGTGTAAGATACTTAGGAGTACATTTGGACAACAGACTAATATGGAAAGAGTATATAATTAAGAAACGTAGACAGGTTAACTTGAGAATAAAGGAACTGCAATGGCTAATCGGGCGAAAATCTAAGCTCTCGCTTACAAACAAGAAACTACTATACACCACCATACTTAAACCCATATGGCTGTATGGAGCGATGCTCAAATAAATCTAACGTAGACATAATTCAAAGAAGCCAATCAAAAACACTACGTATGGTCACAAACGCGCCATGGCTCGTACCCAACTTGACGCTTCACAATAATTTAAAAATTCCCTATGTGAGGATCGCCATACAAGAAAAAAGTACAAGGCACCACAGCAAACTGGAAATCCACGACAACCTTTAGCGCAAAACCTAAGAATGCTAAAATGTAACTGGTCCGCATATCTCAAACAGTATTAATGGGGTAACTCACTGGAGAATTCAATCACGACGCAATAAAAATAATAAAATCATTATTAGCTTATAGAATAAGATGTAAATCTGATTACTAATTAAATGATAACAAATATCGTTTAAAGAAATGACTCTTCGTTAATCCAATGGACTTTAATACTCACCACTTCAGTCACCGTAGACCACCGCGTGTCCCTGGCTCCCCTGAGTCGCCGAAACCAAACATTACATTTGTTTTCCACTTAAATCTTGGTGGTAATTAAACCTGTCTATAATTAGCATAAAACAATATTAACCTTTTCCCTATTAGAGAAAATTAATCTTAAGTAACTAATACTATCGAAATATGCCATGAAAACCGCACAAAAATATCTCCAACAGTAAGGTATAAAATTGAGTGCGTCAATTTAAAGTTCAAAAACGTCGATTATTATCTAATCTAGTAAAATTATATAGAAATACAATTTTTATAATTGGCTTTTATACACAAAAGAACAATAACCGTTTTGAAATTTATTTTAAGGGAAATTGACCAAAATATTAGCACGTTTTATTCACTGTTAGAATACGCCGAGCTTCCTGATAATGCAGAAACGGATTCAGGCAGATTTAAAAAATGTATGCTTTAGCGCATTTTGAATAGAACCTTTTCAAACTAGATTTTTGCCATTTCTATTTGTATGACCAACAGACTCAACGCCCTCATAGAGGTCCTAATCTGTTCATTGTCCGCTCCTTCCTCCAGAAACTGCCAAGGGTCCACCGACCAACCTATGAGATTCGGAACCACCGTTTTAGTTACGTGTAGTGGAAATCTGTGACATTTTTGTTTTGTTTAAGTATATTTTTAGTTATTCAATGAGATTTTTAAGATGGAAGAAAAAAAAAGAATTATACGCAATATACGTCTAAAACCATTCTTTGTTGTTTATCAGCCAGTATTAAGAAAAGTTTAGCACATGAACCACACCATCTTCGACAAATTGAGTACTGCTCAATAAAAATAAACTAGTGTTGTTCACAACTACTTGCATTAAAAAAAGCAAGGAGACAAGTTTCAAAGTGTAAGTGCCACGAATCGGAAAGGTGATCAATTCTCGTATTGTAACAATCAAGGATGCTAGAGAGCTTTTCAAAATTGATATTGTTGCTTGTGCAATCCATACCTCCTCTAAGAAAAGATATATAGTTTGGATGATACGCAAATTGTAGTAAATCGAGTATACTGTTAATTTGAATATTACCCGCAGGGGGCCGATATCAACTCAATATCATGACTCAACTATTATTAAATTATATTTTAAACACACATAGTGATATTTTAAGTTATAACGTATTCAGAAATAATATCACATAAGTAAAGTACCGTTCAACAACATTGAAAGCACGTAAATGAATATTTGGGCACGTAAAAAAGATTAAGTATAGTTCTGAGTCGTAATACATATTATGCTCCTGATCCAGTTACCGCAATGATTAATACCATAAACAGTCGCATTTGAATTCCTAATGAAAATATTTGAACATCTAAAGGATTGCTTTATTTTCAAATAAAAATTTATGAAATATAAAAATGTCATGTTACGCCCATTGAATGTGATTATCGGAACAACTAAATATAACAAATTCGAAATAGTAATTATAAAATCAAGAAGAGTACTTAAGATAAATTATAAACATATTTGTCAAAAAAATACGTGTAGTAAAATTAGACTTTAGTAGTATTATGAAATTTTCCAAACAACGAAGGTCGAAGACGGTAAAATTTTTTAATTGAAGGAAAAATTAGGAGGTATTGTATTAAGACTAGATAATACGTTTAAATATGCATTTTACGGCAGATACTAGATTGCGTTTAGTAAACTTTACTGGCGGTGTTGTTTAAGACCAACCTGGCCTATAATTTTATTCTATTAAAATTCATATTTTTAGAGTAAAATTTGTTGTTAACAATGAACTGATCAATATTTAATCAAGTCTGACCTTTTACAGCTTGAATCGAATTGCTTCGTATCGGTTTTGTTGTAATTATTTGATTTTACATAACATAACCTCCACGCCATTTCCTTGTCGGGTAGGCAAAACAATCCCTCCCTCTTATTTATCTTTCATTTATAACTTTCTCCATGCTTTCCTATCTCTGCACAAGATTCATACATTGTCTCTGACATGCCTTTTTATTTTTAAAACTCCTTATCTGTCTTTCTTCTATCATACATTCTACTACATTCAAGCTTTACTCGACCTACCAGGCCCGGCCTTACCTCTAACCTCATCCACATATATTTGCTTCGTTAATCTTGCGTTGTTCATTCTCTCAATGTGACCAAACCAACGTAGTGTACTACTTTTATACCTCTCCATCATCGTCTTTTCCTCGGCACACTCGGTCATTATGCACCCATTCTTTATCTTATCCGTTGTCGTTTTACCACATGCGCTTCTCAAAATCTCATACCTTCTTTCGTGCTTTTTTTGACATATCCATGTCTCACTTCCATACAGTAGTGACGGGAAAAACACGCTACTATAGATTGTTCGTTTCGCAGCTAGGTTCATGCATGTTCATGCATTCGTTTCTCATTATCGTCCACATACTTCCAATCACTTTCCTTCCATCATTGACCCTTCGTCCAATCTCGTCATCCATTGCACCATCTCCAGTAAACCAACCCGTCCACTTGTTCCACAATTTCATTTTGCAGAGTAAATACTCTACTCTCCTTTTCACCTTTCCGATTGAACACCACAATTTTAGTTTTGTTCACGTTTACCTTTAGGTCTATATTCTCACAGGCTGTATCAAACTTCTTTAGAGCAGTATGTAGCTCATCCGCACTGTCACTTAATAAGAATTAGATAATTCAAATTAGAGAAAGAAATTAAGTCCATGTTCAATTATATAAATGTTATCTATAAAAGAAAATTTAAGAGATGGGATGATCCGTTAACAGATTACTTTGACGTGAGTCTGTTGCAAACAACAGTTGCATGCTCTCAAATATTACGGGATATTTTAGCTCAACGTGATGGTCCACAGTGAACGATGTAGTTAAATTTTTAAACCACGGGTATCAGACTGGGATATCATAAATAAAAGTAGAGTATAATTGTGGAGACAAAAACGTATTAAAGTTTAGCAAAACATTTTCCAAATTTCTTTAAGGTGCAATTAATTTCGGGTCATAAACAAAAGAAAGGAAAGTTGTTAAATATTAACTCTTTAAAGAATACATGAAAATATATAAATATATATATATATATATATATATATATATATATATAAATATATATATATATATATATATATATATATATATATATATATATATATATATATATATATATATATATATGAATTTTCGGTTCTTCTTACGTGTATGACACCGTGAGCTGCTCTGTTAATTAAGATTTACGGGCAATATAACCTCGCTCAAAATGTTAATTATCAGTAATATAAATCCAATGACTACATTTATTTTGAGATTTAACTAATTTCAAAGTTATTTCAGGCAACGTAATACACTGTGAAATTATTAAAGGTTTTGATAAATTCCTTGACGTCAAAAATAGTCACCAGCGTAGCAATGATAAAACACACACACACACACACGCACGCACGTACACACACATGCACGCACGCACGCACGCACATATATATATATATATATATATATATATATATATATATATATATATATATATATATATATATATATATGTGCTCCATCCAGTAGCGTAGAATATGTTAAGTTAATCACTTTAAGTAAAAAAAACGCACGTCCCTGCTGTTTTGAAGAAATATTTTTGTTAAATTCAACATTTAATTTTACAAATAAAATCATACTTAGTATTTTTTGATTCGGCACCCGTTTTTGAAATATTTTGCATTAACATAACGACTACATTATTCAGTAATAACCAAATTAAATAAATCAGAGATTGCTTTGCATTTGACAGTTACGTATCTCATGTTTGCTAAAATAGTTGCATTTACGCGTGCTTTGTAATTCATTGTTTGTGTCTAATTACTGTGAAAAAATGAATTATTCCAAACGAGAAGTGGTCGATATGCATTTATGTTATGGTAATACTAATTGCAATGCTCGTGCAGCTGCTCGACTTTATGAACAAAGATTTCCAAATAGAAGACATCCACATCATACTAGGTTCAAAACCGTTCATCGTAACTTGTTTGAGTATGGAAGTTTAAAAGGAAAGAAAAGTTCCGGACGAAATGCTCGTGTACCAGTTGAAATTGAGGAACAAATTTTAGAGAGAGTTTATGAAAATTCATCAATAAGTACGCGTGAGTTAGGTTTAGAATTTGGTGTGTCGCATAGCAAGTCTTGGAAAGCTTTATGAAACCAAAATTTACATCCCTTTCACTACAAAAAGTGCATGCATTATTGCCTGCTGACCATCCTCGTCGAATGAATTTTTGCCAATGATTTTTAAATAAAAATGCTGAAGATGTACAATTTGTTAGAAACTTATTGACCACTGATGAGTGTATTTTTTCCCGAAATGGAATAACAAACTTGCATAATTCCCACAAATGGTTAGATGAAAATCAGCATCCAACTGTAGTTACAGCTAACCAACATAGATTTAGCGAAAATATTTGGATAGGTATACTAGACGATCACCTAATCGGACCTATCCGTTTTCCTCAAAGACTTACTGGCGAATTCTATTCAAATTTTTTGAGAGAAGATTTGCCAGAATTGTTTGACGACGTACCCTTAGATGTTAGAATGAACACGTATTTCATGCATGATGGTGCACCACCACATTCTACACGAAACGTCAGAGAATTTTTAAATGCATGGTTCCCTGGACGCTGGATTGGACGAGGAAGTGAAGTACCGTGGCCGGCACGATCGCCAGATTTAAACCCATTGGTTTTTTTTGTGCGGGGGTATCTGAAAACTGGTGCCTATTCTGTTCAAATTGATAATAGAGAGCAACTTTGGAATCGCATACAGATGGCATGCGATGAGATTAGGGCTATGCCACAAATTTTTCAACGTATTAGGTTTCATTTGCTAAGAAGAATACAAGCTTGCAGTCAAAAGGAAGGAGGACATTTTGAACAATATGTATAAAAATAATTATTATTTTGTTTTTGATTCCTTCAATATCTCTTTAAGAATATACCTAATAGTTAACTGCGTTATTTTTTTGTAAAATAAAACAAATTTTGATTTTTATTGAATAATGTGGTCGTTTATGTTAATGCAAAATATTTCAAAAACGGGGTGCCGAATCCAAAAAATACTAAGTATGATTTTATTTGCAGAATTAAATGTTGAATCTATCAAAAAATATTTCTTTAAAAAAACCAGGGACGTGCGTTTTTTTTACTTAAACTGATTAACTTAAAATATTCTACGCCACTGGATGGAGTCAGTTGACTGAAACTCACCTGATTAATTGTATTTAATTAGACATTTAGGTGTACCAAATCTCAGTGTAATACCTTTTGTAGTTTTGAGGAATCTTAAAAACCTTAAAAAGTATTTTTAATCAACCTGTATCTCGGTTAGGAAGCATTTTCGGAAAAGCGTGTATGATAATTTCTGGCTTATTTTGAATCATAGAATCTCCAGTTTTCGATGATTTTAAAATACACCCTGTGTATATATATATATATATATAATATATATATATATATATATATATATATATATATATATATATATATATATATATATATATATATATATATACATTTATATGGGGCTCAAGGGATTCTAGGTGTGCGGTTTATAGGATGGTCTGTACTTCAACGACCCTAACTTGTACAAATTTGTTTTGTCTTGAAAAAGGGTACTTTTGCTGTAAAGCTCTAAACATCAACGACTTTGAGGATAACGGCTCTGATGGATTCGATACATATGCTTCCTTCATCATCCCGTTAATTTTTTAAATAAAAATCCCGCTATTTTTGCAGTCAGCCCTGTTGACATAAAAATTAAATCCTAAAATGATCGGAGCCGCTTTCCTCGATATCAGAGCTTTAGAATAAGGGCCACTCTTTTCAAGAATAGATTTCAAAAAATATAAGTTAATCCACACATTTGAGAAAATGTCAGTAGAATTCAAGTTAGGGTCGCTTATATATCAGACCATCCTAGTACCTACTCCACTAGCATATTTTCGAGGTGTAACAGTTATATCACAATTAAACTTTCATCATGCAGTCTCACGTTTCTGAGTGACATCGTTATATCTTCAGCAAAAATATTAAACATCTTTCTGAACTAAAACACCTTGTATCTGTATGACGAAGGGAGTTGGGACCCATATTTATAGAAACTAACGCTACTACTACTTTGCCGCAGGTTGTTTTATATGTATATGTATATGTACGAAGGTAAGGTGAATAGTTCTAGGCCTTACACTCCAATCAGGAAACATTTATATTTTCTGCCTGGGTGCACGTGTTATTAGTTCGTATGACGAGTTTCAACTTGTTGCCTGAAATAGTTTGTTTACACGAATTTTTGCTGTAGGCGTCTTTCGTTAAAATTGATAAACGTGAATAGCGAGCGGTCATAAAATTCTTCGTTTTGGATGTATTAATCCCTAAGGAAATTCATCCGAAGTTGATAAAAGTTCACAGGAACACTGCTCCTTCCATGTCAACCGTAAAAAACTGGGCAGCTAAATTTAAATGTGATCGCACATCCCTGGAAGCTGACCCACGAGAAGAACAGCCAAAAACCGCAACCACACCAGAAACCATTGAAAAAGTGCATATCGTGTTGGACGATAGGCGAGTACAGGTTACTGAGATAGCTGAGGCTGTGGTGATATCGAAAGAAAGGGTTCAAAACATCTTGCACAAAGAATTAGGTATGCGAAAGCTCTGCACAAGATGGGTGCTGCATTTGCTGGATGCCGAACAAAAGCAAATGCGCAAACGAATTCTCAGCAATCTTTGGATCGATTCAAAAGGGACCCAACCGATTTTGTGCGGTGATTTGTCACCATGGATGAGACATGGTACCACCACTACACGCCCGAAACTAAACAGCAGTCCAAGCCGGTGGTTCAGCGCCAAAGAAAGCCAAATCGATCGCATCTGCCGGAAAGGTCATGGCCAGCGTTTTTTTGGGATGCGAGAGGGATCCTGTTAATGGATTATGGATTACCTTGCAAATGGCGGAACAGTTACGGGCGAATATTACCCCAAGACTCTTGACCATCTGGATGCTAAAATTCGCGAGAAGAGGCCTGGTTTGAAGAAGAAAGAAATCATCTTTCCCCAGGACAACGCATCTGCACACAAGTGTGCGTTGGTGATGGGAAAACTGCGCGATTTGAGGTACGATTTGCTCCCCTATTCTCCCAATTGGGCACCCTCAGACTTCCATCTGTTCCCAAACTTGAAGAAATTTGCTTTTGGGAAGCGCTTCGCATCCAATGAAGAAGTTGAGGGGGCCGTAGATGAATATTTTCACAACCTTTCAGACTCTCACTTCTGGGAAGGAATACCGATGTTGTAGAAACGCTGGACAAAGTATATTGAAGTCAAGGGAGATTATACAGAAAAATAAAATAATTTTTTAACTGTCTTTCATTGTCACGCCGAAAATTAATCACCTTATTCTCGTATATATATATATATATATATATACAAAAGACCGTTTGTTGCAAAACGACGTTTCGGCAAAGTCTCATTTGCCATCCTCAGGTTGGTAACTGTCTGCTCCTGTTACGAGTTACTCGAACTGAACTAACTTCCTGTTGTGTGTGCTGCTGCTTATGTACCCTATTGCTTTCACTCACTGCTTCCACCACCTTCACTGATTTCACTGTTTGCCTCCCTGTTTTCACTTCTTCTGTTGTTAATGCTGTTTTAGGTGTTATGGATTTTAGTTGTCTAGGGATTAATGATGTTTTCCATATTGATGGTAGTCTCAGAGCATCGTCTCTTGTGTTGAGATTATGTGCGTGTTTCTCAATCTCTATTCCTTCTCTGATATTTCTAGCTGTAAAGTGCTCGATGCTTGCCAAAGTTTTGCGTTCTCAAATTTAATTTTGTGTCCTGTTGTGGTTACGTGTTGGGCCAAGGATGATGTCGATTGAACTTTAGTAACCGCGTTTTTGTGTTCTATCTTTGCGCTGATTTTTCTGTTGGACTGTCCAATATACCATAGCCCGCAGCCTCCACATGGAATCCCGTACACTCTCCAACGAGATCTTGTCCTTAGGATTTCTTAAAATCGAATGAATTTTTCGATACGCCGTGAAAGTTGTATCGATTTTATGTTTTTTAAGAATACGGCTAATCTTGTCCGTTGTCCCTTTGATGTATGGTAGGTATGTCGTGGCAATTGCAAGATCAGCCGGTTCTTTGTAGACCGTGTGGGCTAGGCGTCCGTCTTCATTCTTCTTAACTAGCACATCCAGAAACGGTAACTGATCATTTTGTTCTATTTCCATTGTGAACTTGATATTTGTGTGCACGTTGTTGACGTGTTCCAAAAATACCCTGAGTTTTTCAGTCCGTGGCTCCAGATGGCAAATGTATCATCTACATATCTCAACCATAGCGTCGTAATGTATGTATAAAAAATTTCCAGTCTCTGGGCCCACTTTGATTTTTTTAATTTTTTGCTTAAAATTCGGACGCCCTATAAAAAATACGACAAATTTTTATTAACTAAACTTGTTTTGCATTAAAAGTGTACCCGCTGTGTCAATTTTGACAGCAACCAGATTACTTTGAAATTTTCGGTTTTTAAACGTTTATGTCAAGATACAAGAGAATAGTGTGTAATGTCGAATCACTTACTTTAATAATAAATAGCATTAAAACAAACTGAATAGTACCACTTGTGCCCCTTTTACTGTTATTTTATTCTTTAATAGTCAAAAAATTTATTTATTATTTATTATAAGTTTTGTTATGAACGAATAAGTTCAAAGGAAATATGTAGTTAAAAAGTATTATTAATGTTATTAAATACATAAATAAAAAGTTTACCTCGAGTAGAATATGAACCTACGACCTGTACTTTGCTAGAGGTAAACTTTTTATTTATGTATTTAATAAAATTAATAATATTTTTAAAAAAAATGTATTTAGTTTCATGTTACGGTATTTTTTGTGAGAGATCGACTTCTTCTTAATGGATAAAAGTCAATTTTAACAGACACGCAGTTTACTACATGCGCGTTACTTTTTAGACCACACCTCTACCATATTTTAATATATTTAAAACGCAGGATAGCTCGAACTATAGGTTTCATTAAACTATTATTTGTTACTGATTACTGTCAGTAAGGCAGCTTTGTTTTTTCTTGTGGGCGCCATTTTCGATTTTTGCATTTTTATATCAAGTTTTTATTCTGAATGGTAAACTTATATTTATTTTTCCGTAGAGAACTGAATGCTTGGATTAATTCCATTTACGAAATCTAAAAATTTATTGGGTTCTTTTAAAAGAACTTCAGAAATAGTGATACAACGTCAAAACTGACATAATGTCACTTACCTAGATATTAAAATTACGCGTTATTTCAATGAAATGGCAGAATTTTTGATACGGTGAGGTTTTTTCCTTTACGAAGCTGTAATAAAAATATTCGTTTCGCAAGGTTATATGTAGCAAACGCAAATGCTCTGACAAAGGATTTTAAAGGAAGATTAGGTTTGTGAAATTTTGGTAAACCATTTAGTTTTGATGCGAAAGCTTCATCGCTAGATAATGTTGTTTCTGTTTCTTCAGGAATAGAATAAGTTCATTAGTTTTCAATCGGAACTCCTTTGTAAGATCTTTTGGCAATTCACGGTATGTTCGTGGTTCTCATAATTCGCAATATTTTTGTGGTTCTAAAAATTGTCTAATTTTAAATTTATCTTTATCCATATTTCAAACAAGCGTTGCCTTACACTTACCTGGTTGTAACATAATTATCTTATTATTCCATTTAAGATCCAATAATACATAAATTACTTTTGGAGGTCTTGCTTTTCGCGATTTTTAACTGTTTCATATCTAACCTCATTTGCAGCCTCAAAGGATAACGATTTAATAGAACTCTCAGTGTTAGATTGACAATTGCTTCAAGAGTGTTATCTGAAAAAGCTTGATTAGTTACTGTGTTGGTAATTACTGGATCAGTTGCTTGTTTGTGCGTAACTGAAGTCATGTAGAGTGTAATGATTCACGCAACACATTATGCAAACGGCGCACAAAATCATATCCGGCATAGGGATGGGTATTACTATAAAACCTTGTCATACACAGTATATCCTGCTTTGTAAAATATTTAAATGAAAGCCATCTACTCCTCATGTCCAAGACTCATACTTATAATGCGGTCTGAGGGTTTTTGCTTCTGGCATGTAATTTGACTATATTTTTTTGTGTTATTGTGGATGAATTAATCCGTGTTCCACACCTAATTTACGTAGATCAATTCTGGCTCCCTACAACACATTAGGAAAGACAAATAACTGAAAAGAGCTATTACAGAACTAATCTCAACCCTTAAAGAGTCTGAACGTTTATATAAAAAAATGAACTAAAAGGTTGCAAGCCATATAAATTTGCTGAACTTAATGTTTCCAAATATTTACTGAAGATGTTATAAGGATATTGTATTTTTGAGATACAAAATTTAAATTATTACATTTCAAAGAAATACAAGAAAATTTTAAATTTCGTTTTAAAAACAAATGTTTAGTTTCTTTACAATTTCAGTTCAAAAGTCTTTGGATTGAATTTATACGGGAATCCTGAAATCTTCTTGACATATTTTGCTTTGTGATTGTAGTTTTTGTATATTAAGTACTTTGATGTGGTTTTTCCCTTTTCAATAAGTCGGTCTGGCAAAATTCTGGTTTGCTCTTTAACTTGATAAGCGGGTTGTGTATGTTTTAAAAATAAAACGTTTTAAGAACGATAATTACTAAGTTAGAAAACACTCTCGGTTTTTAATAGTAAATTTTTTGTTCAGTAAACAGATTTTCAGATTCGTCAGCTATTAAAGAATTTAGTAAACGTAAACAGTTTAAAAGAACGGCAGTAATATCTTGTAGACAAAATATAATTCCATGTTTTATCTTTTTCTTTCTTATAAGAAAATATACTTATAAATAAAGGAATTTTAAGGTGTAAGTACTGAAAGAAAGCATTTTAAGTTGCAAAAATACCTATTAGAGAATAAAAAATTTTAATGTTCTCTAACAAGCGAAGTAAAGACCCAGGGGGTTTTTTAATGTAAGGGGAAGTCTAAAACTGGTAAAATAGCCTTATTTATAAAATTACTGTAGCATTAATTTACAATTCATATAGTGATGTCCCAAGAGATTAGATCGGTTGTTGTAGCTGTATGTAGGAAGACTTATATTCAATTTTTGATAAAATCAATGTATCCTAACTGAAATCTTAATTAGAATGTACTCGTTGATTACATTTAAAGTGCAACCCAATTAAGACAGAAAGATTAATGTTGAATAATTTCTAATGACTCCATTATCCTAAAGCAGATGTTTGCTTGGCACTGTGGGGAATACAGTTCCTGCCGATATTAATTTCATACCAAGCGACCAACAAAAAAATGAAAGCAATGATCAATAACCATTCATTTGTATAACAAATGACGCTGTTGCAAACGAAATAAAGATAAACGAAAACTAGACAGTATGAATTAAATGCATGAGAAACTTCTAAATTATGAAATATGCTTTTTTATCTCAAACAATATAACACAAACAATATGTTGCGGCTGTACTTAAAGACGTTTTGAATTACTTTGTAGTCATTTATTTTCTTTTATCTGTTTTATGACTTTGGAAAATTTAAGGTTTTCCAGTGTAACAAATAAAATATCGATGATGGAATCGCTAGGGGAGTTGAAGATAATATTGTATATGGTGTCCCTATTTAATTAAAACGTTTACGTTAAAAAGACTTTTGTGAATCGCTTATTCTGTTATTTATGCTTAGTACTTAGTACACACATCAAAACTTTGTACAATTCCAAAGTGTGTTATATTGCTTGAAATTAATTTAACAAAAAACGTAATAATTGCATTTATATTACTAACAATTAGGGTTTTGTTTGAGGT
>JARFJB010002009.1:8017500-8022500 GCA_036346205.1 Vesta saturnalis
AAGTTATTGTACATATGATGTTCTAAATCAAAGCTTTGCTCTTACCACTATTATATGTTAAGGTAGTGCTTTGCACTTTTTTATATATATAATATTTATTGAAACATTCGCTAGCTAAAGTGATTAGTTAATTACAATAACCTTGTTTGGCTAAAGTAATAAATATTTTCAAATATGAACCACTAATACAATAACAACTAACATTCTCACGCACTGTTCTGCTCAGGTAGGTAGGGAAGTCACATTTTTTATAAGAATGTATTAAACTAATAAAAAGGTTATGAAAACTTTGTTTAAATATTTTGAGTTGTTAAAACATTAAACATTGAGCAAAATCGTTTCATTTTATCAGTTCTCCCAAATCTAATAGTTTTTATACATAACCAAGAAGGCAAACTGATTAACTGGGTATTTCATATGGATATGTTTAATGGCTGCATAAGTAATTAATAAAGCTTCATTAATCACTTTGACCAAATTCGCTAGTTATACATAATGTCTGGATATTGTGCATAATAACTAGATTATTTAGTTTGGCTGTGACATATATATATATATATATATATATATATATATATATATATATATATATATACATTTGTTTGTTTATTTATTTATTCGTAGTTTATATTACTCGGCGCGGTAAATATTTAATTACAAAACATAACTTACGTATGTCAGCAAAAATAAAAATATTCGTACTATACAAAGACGAAGAGCAAATTTACCCTTTGCCTCTTTACCGCTCAACTTCTAAATGATTGTGCAGAAAGAACTGTTTATGTATTCAATACTTATAGATAAGTAAAAAGCTAGTTTGGGAACCTAAGTTGCCAACATGTTACTTACGTGACATTTAACCATGACGCACACTTGATGTTTTAAGCATTGCCCAGTAAGATTTTTATACTTTGTGGGAGGTGAATTTATGCATTATAATTGCACTGTACCAAAAAGCTTTTAAGTAAATTTTCTTAGATTTGCATTTAAATAGTGGTATTGAGAACAAACCCTTCCCACGAACGAACGTGTGTGACTTAAGTATTAGGGCAAACCAGTAATGATTAAGAAATGGTACACACATAAAGAGAGTAGCTTTCTCTTTTGAAATATATTCAACTAGTGAATAACTGTGTTTATAGCAATTCTTGTCATCCTTATAATTACAAAATGGCGGCTTTTAATAGCTATATTCATAGACTTCTAGCTATTCCTATGTCGAAAACAAAATTTGAAGTAGAATTAAACATAATTAAACAAATCGTCGTAAATAATGGGTACACAGAATCTGATGTCAATAGAATTTAAAAAAAGAAAGAATACAAGTTTGGATTAAAATCAGTTTACCCTGCTCAACACAAAATTATACAATTTTTTAACACGTTAAATTATATAGGTAAACCTATAGAAATAATATTTAACCAACTTAAAAAACTAGATATAAATATACTGTACAAATGTAACAATACCTTAGGAAAAATACATAAAAAAACAATAAATCCAAAAATCAGAAGGAAAATAATTCAGGAGTATACAGACTAAATTGCGAGAGTTGTGATAAATACTACATAGGACACACAGGTAGAAGTTTTAGTAAACGTATTTCTGAACATGTTAGTTCATATAAAAAACAATACAGAAACTTCTAATTATGCGTCACATTTGAACATTTACATGTTAGATAAAAATTTTGAAATTTTGCATGTAGAAATTAAAGATGAAGAATTAGTCGGTTTAGAATCACTAGAAATTTTTAAAAACAAAAATACAGGTTTGTTATTAAACGATCAAATTAATTTATACTATTAGCCACTGTTTGACTTTCCCTCTTCATCACATAATTAGTTGTCAGCCTCCCATCACTATTATATATAGGTTAAGTATTTTGTAGCGTTGTAAGCTAGTTTAAGATCGAATCTGAAGAAGACACTGTGTGTCGAAACAATTGTTATTCATTAAATGATTTTGCGGCAATTAGAAACTATTTGTTTCATTTAAGTGTCAAGTCAGGTCTTTCAGTTTTTCAGAAACGCGATGACGACTTCTAAGACAAAATACTATTCATATAATAGAGAGGTGCACCTGCACGTTCTACGAGGATAGAACGTGTTTTCCATACCGTAAGCTTTACGAACACAGCTACTAACATGTTGACGAAACCGAAAGTAATCGCCTATATGCAATTCCAAATTAGTACATAATTTAAAATTATCAGCACATAACTGGGTATCTCCACAAAATGTTTATGCATCTGATTTTTTTAGATTACGGCGAAAATTAGAGCACGTATATAGTAAATTTAGGTGAATCTACTATATTTAGCATGCTTTGAGCATACGGTGTAGCTGACTAGTGTACAGCGTATGTGTCCAAGGAACACCATATTCAACAAGTAATACATCCGACTGCAAATTCTTTCTCAACTTGACCAATTTGTACCTCCCATTTAGAAAACTCATTGCAGGTATCCCAAATCCTAATTAATGCAAAATTGCCAACAAGCCATGGTTTATGGTGTTGCTGTATTAAATCGTCACAAGTTAAACAATATTTAACGTAATAGCAGTACTTACCATTTATCCTAATATTCACGACACGAATGAGTCTGTAACGACAAACAAACAGAACAATTTCGTGCTTTTAATGAAGTAAGCAAAATGAAAATTATCATTTACGCGAATGGAAACTGATTTACGCCAATGTATTATTTTAAACTGTCATTAAAACCACAAACAAGAAGAACCATTTCGCGCTTTCAAAAAGCACGCGAAGTGACGATTGTTACTTACGCGAATTGTACTCGCTTTGTTCATATTTAAGGAGCAATCCGCCGTCCACGCAGAAGACACCCACCCTGTATATACAATGACTGTATGTACATTTAAACTTATAACTCCAAATTTCGTTAAATTCACAAACAAAAAGTATAATTTCGCGCATCAAAATGACTCGAATTGAATCTGATCTGGCTTCGTGATCAAACCCTAACTTTAATTGCAACAGAAGGATTATAACATATAAAACAAAACAGCGTTTACCATAATTTTAATTCGGGTTTCTACCTTTGCGCCCAGAAACTACCTGAACATTTTAAAGCACCCCCATTAATCGAAAGTTTTTCCACTGATCCGACAAGGGGAGCGTTTAGTGCAGAATTTCTGTGAAAGAAAAAAAAAACCGTTTTGATTTGAAAGCCAAACCTTTCCACCTTTAAACACTTCGTGTGACCTGGTTAGAAGACCGCTCTCCTTAAGCATGAGAATACACGTGTTTACGCATAACGGACCACCAATACAATTTTCAATTTACAAAACCACATATTGTCTAATATTATGAATTTTTTTACGAGATACCATTAATACCCCTTGATTATCTCTATCATTTCGCTTTTATGTTATAATTAAAAATGAAATTTCATCTGAAATATATACAAATAAAGTATATAAGTAAAACAAATGGCGTTAATGCTTACTTTACTATATATCCTCAACCTCCCCTGCTATGGGTGCGAAGGTTTCGATTTCTTCCTATTTTTTTCTTCTCGTTTTGCTTGTGTCCAGTTTGTACCTTCTCCTTTTAGTGCTTCAGCCATTTCATTTTTCCACGTCGTTCTCGGCCTGTATCTCCTGTTCTCTCCTGTGTTCATTTCACACATCATCTTCACCGTTGTCACAAACTCTGTTCTTACCATGTGTCTTCACCGCCTTAATTGTCGTTTCTCAATCTTTTGTATTAGTTTTAACATTTAGGCCTTCTCTTATCTTTTGACTTTATTCGATTTCGTCATTTCCGCTAGTTTAATTTAGGTTAATAAAGATTTTGTGATTATAGTAAAATTATCTTACATTAACTTAGAATAACATGCCTATTTATACCGAGTTACCATAATTACTATAGATTTTTATGAAACGATCACCTCCCTAATTCCCTTTTTTAATGAGCTGTAGCCGCATATATATATATATATATATATATATATATATATATATATATCTATCTTTAATTTTTAATTTGCTTGTATTCCTATACAAAGTACAACTTGCTGAAATTGTTGTAGAGAGTAAACAAGGGTGAATTTTTCGAATACAGCGCTTGGGAAATGCTGATCTTTAATATAAAATGTTGTGGTTTGATACCTTGGGGCTATTGCAGCCTGTTTCTAGCGTTTTAGAATGATATAAACATTTCAGTGAACGGAAATATTAAATAATTACATAGATGAATTGACAAATCAACAGAAATTTTACTAAACCGCCATGTAATAAATTTTTTGTTTGACAAACAATTTGTATTGCATTAAGCTGTGAATCATAATAAATTTTATCTTATTATATTCGTCTTTTGGTATTTAAATCGACTGTGATGGTATCAAAATGTTTAATTTCAAGGTACTCCGTGCGTTAGAAATATAATTAACTTAGTTTCCACGGAATTTAAGAAACATAAGTATATTAACGAGTGGAAGCTAAAAAATACAGATACACAGAAATGTTCTATATTCTGCCAGTGTCATCGCGGTAGCCTGAGGATTTAGCAGCTTCGTACAGAATTTTCCACATCAGGGACAGTTAATTATATCATAGCCGTCATTTCATTTATGTGGTACAATTTCAGACTTACATAAATACTCCTAATTTTAACAAAACGTGGGGTATACAATGCTCACATATTAAAACGTTGCACGCGTAATTGTTACGCCTTTCTATTTTACGATTTCGCCTAAGTGCTTTTGCAAAGGAATCAAAACAGCTTTTGTGTGTAACAATGGATTGCATAATAAATTTCTTGTTAATTAAGCATGGTATAATTATTAAAGTAGTCATGTACGCGTAACTAATTTTTTACTTGACTAAGCTGCTTACGTATATAAATTTTCATCGGCCACCAGTTACATTACATTTTCTGAGTTTAAACTCGACTCAGCTGAACTTTCGAAAGCAACATTTGTTCGCCCTAAAAAGGGCGAACTACATCTATTATAATGCATGATATACAGATTG